>SDWI01002161.1:7840-47921 GCA_009193005.1 Lamellibrachia luymesi
CTCAACTTCTCTGGGAAGTATTCTTAATGTATGGTTTTGTCTTGTATCTGATACAATGTGTTTCTTACCCAACTTTGGAAATTTGATACGTCCCCTTGTAGGTCTGACCCACACTCAGATACTGGCCAACTCCACGTTGTTCTTCATCGCTGCCTACGATACGACCTCATCGACCTTGACGTACCTGCTGTACAGCCTTGCTCTCAACCCTGACTGCCAGCAGAGGGTGGTTGACGAGGTCAACAAGGTCATGGGGGATGAGGTATGGCGATGTTCTTGTCTTTCATAACAGCAGCAACAAGTTGTTTTTTCAAAATGACGACCACATCATGTTTATCATAAAATAAAACACACAGTTCAAAAACAATTAATTACAATAAAAAATGTTGGTCTTCTTATATTTAACAAATACCTTCAACTTTTGTTGTTTCTATGGGAACTAAGCAGCAAGAAAGAGAGAAGAATTGTAGTAAATGTAGTGTGTTTGTTTTTAGTGGGGTGGGGAGATGTAGGAAGGCAGGACAGGGCAGGGAAGGGCAAAAAGAGTCCAGTGTGGCTGCAGACATCAGTTCTAAGTTAAGTAATTAATAATTTTGTTTTACAGATCTAATACTTTAATTAACTTTACTTTCAATTTACCCATCTGCTGTTGCCATGAAGCATCTTGGGGAGATGCCTTTTATTCACCAGCAAGGTGGGTGGCCTGGGCGGTTGTGAGCTTGGGCTTTCTCGGCCGCCCTCTTGCTCTGTATCCACACATTTCATGTTGAATGCTCTTGCAGCTGGTTGATTTGGCTATTTCCTGACAAAGTGGCCAAACCACTTTATTGTAATAATAATAATATATAAAATTCTTCTATTTCGCTAAGATCCTTGGGAGACCCAAGCTCAGCAGTGCACCAAAACAAAAGGGTTGATATTGATAAGCAGTTCCAGTTGTAAACAGTTGGATTGGTAAGCCGGGGAGCTGTGGAGGATACTCAAGTTTAAATAGGTGTGTTTTTAGTTTACAGTGAAATGTTGTTTTATTTCATACAGACTTAACACTAACAGGGAGTGAGTTCCTCAGAGTCAGTGCGGTAACTGAAAACGCTCTAGTTCTGACATTTGTCTTAATACTGGGAAGAAAAAATAGATTAGAATTAGATGATCGAAGCTGTCTGGGCTGTCTTGCAGGAGTGAGCAGTGAATGTAAATATGCTGGTTACTTGGATGAAAGTAGATAGATAGGTAATTGTACAGATCTTCAAAATAATGAAGTATTGGACAGGGAGCCAATGCAATGATTTAAGAAGTGGTGCTGACTGAGAGAAATGAGGAGACCGGGTAACTACCCTTGCCAAACAATTTTGCAAGGTCACGAATGTGAAAAAAGCAGCAACGACAAGTTTGTGAAATATGTTATCTAAATTTAAATTATTATCAAAGGTGACTCCTAAATTCCGTGCTGAGATGGCCAGTGTGAAATTCTGGCTCAGCATAGGTGTCGGGGGGGATAAAAACAATAAAGTTTACCATGCTGCTTTTGTATACCAGTAATAAAAAACTCTGTTTTATTTGCATTTAACTTTAATTTGCTGTCAGTCATCCAGTGGAATATATTCTGAATATAATCCCTGAGTTGGATTAAGGAACAATTTTATCTGGGGTAGCCAAGGAAAGGTAAATCTGTGTATCATTTGCATATAGGTGGTGGTCCAAGTTGTGAGTTTGAATGACTGAGCAGAGTGGAGTAGTGTAAAGAGTAAAAAGTAATGGTCCAAGAACAGAACCCTGAGGAACACCACATGACGTGGGTAGGGCTGCTAAAAATCAATTAGTTATCTTCACTCTTTGGTATCTATCAGTTAAAGGGACTAACAACGAGGCACTAGCTAAAATGCTTTTTCGGTGTATTCACAAAGTTTAATATCGTATGTACTACATGCCAAAATAAAAAAATTGGGAAAACTTTATTTATATGTAAAATTAGATGTTTAATGTTTACAAAGCGTGCGTAAAAATTCGAAGTTAATGAGATGAGCGATCACATGGTTTTGTGACGTCAATGATGATATGGGTTTACATTCAGTCAGTGATTTCTATGCAATGCTTCAGTTTAGTTTCACTCGCGTTACTATAGTGAGTGATGGCGATGTCAGTTTTCCAGAATAAAACATATAATGTAATGATTTCGAACCGCAAGCGGCTAGTGATACTCAGAATGATCTTCGAATTTGGCTCTTTCGGAGCAGTTTAGCAATGCCAGATGCCTTTGACTTCAAACTTATTTACTCATTAAACCACGAAAACGACCACATAGAGCTGCCAAACTTCTCATATATCTACCATATACGCAAACACATGTGACATGGTCAAACATTACTCTTACTTCCAAATAAAGATCAAAATAAACGAAAACTTGCCATCTTTCAAGCCTAGCTTCGCAGAGCTAGGCGTAGAAGATTTAGCTAGCTTTTGTTTTTGTAATTTTTTTTAATTCTAATGAATTTTTTGGTGTTGTGGAAATGGAAATATACTACAATATGTAATATAATATGATTTCAAGCAATCATTGTTGTTATTCCCTTTAAGTAAGATGAAAACCAGTCCAGGGCTGTGCCAGATATGCCATACTAAATTGACAAGTGTTTAATGAGTATGTTATGGTCAGTGGTATCAAAAGCAGCAAATAAATCAAGCAAGGTAGAATGAAACTGTTTGTAAGCTGATTGTAATACATTACAATACAATTTGACTCAGTGTGAGACCTTTTACGGCATGCTACAACTTTTTTCAGTACCTAGGAAATAAAGCTTAGATTAGAAAAAGGTCTATAACTATTCAGGTTTTTTTAGGTTTTTCTTAAGAATTGGGTTGACCTGCGCTTGTTTGAAATCATCAGGAAACAAGCCAGAGCACAGTGATGCATTTATAATATTCGTTATTGGGTAAAGTAATGTATCAAGACATTCTTTCAGCAATGTAATCGGTAATGGATCAATATCACAGGATTTATATGGGGAGTACATGATTATTTTCCTTACTTCATCAACTGTGGCAGGTGTAAAAGAAGGAAGCAGAAAATTTACTTGCTGAGAGTCCACTTGTACAGGATTTAAAGTATGATCTGGAAAAGCAGACCGGATCACACTGATTTTATTTTTGAAATGACTGGAGAACGAGTCACACAAAGACTTGACTGAGACATGACTAGGTAGAGTCGGAGCAGGCACTCTGTAAAATTTTATTTATGCAGTTCCACAGCTGACTTGGATTTTCAGCGTTATTTGAGACCATATTTATATAATAAACTAATTTGGCTTTAGCCATTTGTGTGTTGCAGCAGTGGCACTGTTTTGAATAACCTGACTTATCCAAAGGGGAGCGTGATTTGCACCGTACTCGTTCAAGATAACAACGACGCCTTTTAGATTGTAAAATTTCAGGAGTCATCCACGGAGCTGGTAGTTTTTGTGACACATATTTTGTGGTTATCGGGGCATGTTTATTAAGTAAAGCCATGATAGTATTGTTTACACAAGTTGGACAGGTGTCCCTTTGGATTCTGATAAGGTCGGGTTTAAGAATATCAGCCTTGAAGGTATCAATGTCAATCTTATGTATTAGTCTGTAAGACATGTTATGTTTTGTATATAGCGTTCTGGAAAAATTAACATCAACTATGACTGTGTGGTCGTCCGATAAGCCATCAGAAACTGTTAGCATCTGGATAGTGTCATATGTTGAGCGGCCATGAATGTGTGTAGAGAAAATCACATGTTGTTTTAAGTCGAATGAGGTTAGGATATTATCAAAGGTAATGGTTTCTGCCGTACGTTTATCCACCTGAAGACTAAAATCACCAAATATATAAAATTCAGAATGTAGAGTTACCAAATTTTCCAACAAATCCTAAAATTCCTCAAAGAAGTTGGCTGGCTGTTCCGGAGGTCGATACAGGCATACAAAATATGCAGAGAAAGAACGATCTGAAATTTCAACACATAGATTCAAAAGTAGAGTAATCAGGGATTAAATATGAATTAACGTTAAAATGGTCTGATAACAAAATGCTGGTGGTCGATGATGAAAAGTATAACCAGATGGAGAAATGTCAGCTACACAAGCAGCAGTGTCATGTGGTCTTAGCCAAGTTTCAGTGATCGCAAGAATGTCTATCTTTTTCAAAAATAATAAGTCACTAAGTGATGCCGCCCCAAACCGATCGGACGCTTGTGGTAGCAAACCTTATGTTGCGCCTGTAGATAAATGTGATAAAGGACTGGTCGTATTCCTACCATATCTCTTATGTTCTTTTCTGATGTTGTCTCTTCTGGTCTTGTTCACAGGTTTCTTTAATTTATCATTCTAAAGTGTCTATTTATAAAGTCTAACAAATGGTTGTTATATACATTATTTGCATTATGGAGTACAGTTGTAAATAGAAGTATGTAATAATATTATTCAGCCAAGTTAAATCAACAGCTAGTATGAATCAGACTGTATTTTGTATATTAGTATATGTTATGTTGATGTTTATATTTAATTTAGCTGTTAAAATTATTAATAAATTAATTAATTATAAATATACTTGTAACCAACATGGCTATGCATGTAATTTATTAAATTAAATTATTTATCAAATATGCATTACATTTTCTATCAAACATTGTTACAGTTATTTTGATGTGTTACCAAATGAAATGTAATGTAAGAAATTGGTATTAATGTGTGATTTGCAGGATGAAGTGAGATATGAGATGCTGAGTGAGATGACATATCTGGACAAGTGTCTCCAAGAAACACTGCGGATGTACCCTCCAGCCATCAGGTATCTACATTATCTAAACTAGAACAGTGTGCAGTTTTATGAAATGAAATTTATTTAACCATAATAATATTATCAAGGCATTGAAACACTGGTATCATGAGAACCACTGTGGGTAATATTGTAATATATACTCGAAAATATAACTAATTTTTCAACGTATATAATTCACATACTTTACGACCACTGACTATGTGATTTTGTTAAAACTAAATTTCAACCAACTACAAAAGTTACAAGAATCTCTTCAATGACAGAACTCATAAATTACAAACAGAATGAGTAATTGGCCAAACATCTTTTGGACATTGATTTTCTTGTAAAGTTTTATTAATTAATGTACCACATTTTGTGAAGTTTTAACGTGAACATCTTTGAAGTGTGACACGGGAAGCATACAAAGATGTCGTTGTGAACGGGGTTGCCATACAGAAGGACATGACAGTAGTCATACCCATCTATGTCCTCCATTACGACCCAGAAGTGTACCCACAACCAGACAAGTTCGACCCAGAGAGGTGAGTTGGTCCGTCTTTGTCTCCTTCAAAGTGTTACGACTGAAGGCCTTATGGTATGAAACAGAATTAAACTA
The DNA here is from genome assembly GCA_009193005.1 of Lamellibrachia luymesi. Lineage (NCBI taxonomy): Eukaryota > Metazoa > Annelida > Polychaeta > Sabellida > Siboglinidae > Lamellibrachia > Lamellibrachia luymesi. The sequence continues at coordinate 13,243 of SDWI01002161.1, forward strand.
CCTTTAAAAGGATTACATGAAAAGTTATATACATTTACTAGTTCTGGGGTTTATTAAATTCCTTCACTTTCCAAGAAGTTAGTCCAACAATACATCCAGAGGGACAATACCCCCCGACAGTCTGTTGACCCCATTTAGTCTAAAGATGTCCACAGACAGTGGACAATCTTTTTCAGTATTATTGTGGAGAACCGGATTTCCAGGTACTATCTCACAAATGTGGCTGTGCATGCAATACAAGAACATAGTCGAGTGCAAATATTACGTGCTCTTTATGCAAAGGTCTTGCTAAAAATAAAACCGTTCTTTTTGTGGACTGGTTTATAGGGTCTTTGCCCAACATCAACAGAAATAATAAAATGTTGGTCGTGCATCAATAAAATATATGAATCTGTGTTGGCTGCGACGTGACAAACATTTCATCGCATTGATCAGATTCTCACCAGAAGCAAAGGCAGCCAGAAACCCGTTCTGTTACCTGCCGTTTGGTGTCGGGCCGCACAGCTGTATCGGGATGCGTCTGGCGCAGCAGGAAATAAAGATTGTGATGGCGGCAGTCCTGCGACAGTTCCGTTTTGTTCCCTGTCTGCAGACTCAGGTCTGTATGTTTGCTTTAATAACAAATAGGTCAGCATTCTTTAGTTTGACTGTAGGTCCATTTAAGGTGCAAACTACAGTATATGCTGTATATGCTGTGCTTTCTGTCTTGTGAACGTGTGTAGTTTGGGGATCTTGTTGTTTATATTTTCACTTAAAGGTAATGGGTTTGATCATTAAAGAAAAACTTTTTTATCATGAAATCGTGTTATTTAGTGTAAACTATATATATTCTAACATATACCTACTGGCCAACCATGTCTAAATGAAGAAGATGCAATTTTGAAATCAACACTTCAACGTTTACAACACTTAACGTCGCTGGTCAGTGCACTTCCTGAACAGCTTTCGGCTAGTTCTGATGTCACAACCTGAAGAGGCGGAACTTGTATTATGTCAGCACCTGTCACTAATAAACAACATGGCTTCATGGAAACAGACGGTTCGTCAATAGAGTTGGAGGTACGTTATACCACAAATTGTCGTAAATATTCTGTTTGTCACAGTGTTTGTGAAATTAACTTTGTTTAAGAATGTGTTGTTGGAAAGTATCAACAAGACATGTGTCCATCAACAGCATTCTGTATCATTCGTACATTTGATTTGTCTGTCGATCGTCGTTGTCTTGACTCGACCTACTCAGCCAGACAAAAGCCCCTGTACTTCGGGTAACTGAATCAACTTGGGCCCATATAGCTAATATATACAATTTTATATATTAGTTACATGAGCCCCCGTACCATAGTAGACGTAGCGAGCGTAGACAATTAGGCCGGCTGTGTCCACATCATGTGGCTTGTGCAGTGTTGTGTGGATAAATTAATTAAATTATTACAAGTTTGGATTACGTGATAATTGTCAGTAGACATTACTAGTAGTAGCACTGCATGGGTAGAGCAGTGTGACAGCAAACACAGACACAGGACCTGTCTGCTCGCGACCTGGACAGTATGACACCAAACACAGACGCTGGACCTGTCTGCTCGCGACCTGGACAGTATGACAGCAAACACGGACGCTGGACCTGTCTGCTCGTGACCTGGACAGTATGACACCAAACACGGACGCTGGACCTGTCTGCTCGTGACCTGGACAGCAGTACTGTTATCATAATACAGTACTACTTCTGAGCTCAGGTTTTGTGGGGATTTACACACAATAGAAGTTTTCTTCTTATTATAAGTTGGAGGGACCAGGAAAACATTTAACGAAGAATGATGGGTGGATAGTAATGTCATATTTACCAGTAGCTCAGAAATTGTATAACGGCACCGGGTAATGATCCCAGTTATGATAGGTATTCATATTATTGAAGTTCATATTAAAAAATTTATACTGTGTTTTATACTATTTATAGGTGGGTGAATATACAGTAATGTATTTTTGGACTGGTCTACAGGGACAGCCTATTTTAGGGTGAAACTGAGAAAAAGAGTAAAACTGTAATACTTTGCATATGAAATGCATTTGTAAATTACGCAAAACACTATAATCCCTTAAGGTGGCAGGGGCATCTACCATGTCGGTTGATTTTTTTTTTCATAACATGCTAGGATATACTGAACTAAATGTCAACACCACAATTATTTTATCGTGCCTTTGATACAAACGGAAATGGCGACGCATATGTGGCCTGGTGACCCCACGGGATAACAGGCCAATCAAAATGACCGTACAGTGCATACACACCCTGCCACGTGTTTACTAGATTGCTGGCGTAACCTGATACCATAGACGACAACACGTTACAAGTACAGATTCAAGGGCTATTGTTGCGGCAAATTAAGGGGACATGTCAATATTACAAATGGCCATTATGTTTTATTAACAATACATAAAATGCCAGTAAAAAAACGTAAATTTCAACCCAAAAACAAGCTTTTGTTGAGATTGTGTTTTCATTAATAGCCTGTTCAGTATTTTAGCTATTTACATTGAAATTGTGTATACAGTGAAAATCAGTTTCTTGCAAATGCCATCTGCCTAACAAAAGCAGTTCAGGGTCTTACAAGACCTGTCATCAAGTTTGTTTATTAATTTACAGTTACTGCGACAGATTCAACAAGATATGGAAAATGGGCAATTTCACAGAGTGCTAACCAAAACAATACAATTACATTGTCAGCCTGCAAGAGACACTCATCTGTGCCTGAACAGATGACAAACTATCCAAAGCCTGGAAGTGTGGCTTTCAAACCTGCCGATCAGAAGAACACAGGTAACCAACGTGTCATTTAACAGGTATATCTTTTTGTAATACCAAAACAAATTCAAAAGAAAACAGTATTTACATCTGAAAGCAATGTAGTTGGAGCATTTTCAAGGGTATTCAAGGGTATTTTATAAAGTATCAATAATTTTAAGTTAATCTATGAATTTTTAACGAAGTGTTCTGCCCATTTATATTATTTAAGAAAATTATGTTGTGTACAGTACACAGTGCCACACATATATGAGGGGTTGTGGCAAGAAATGGGAGATTGGTCCTAAAAATGGGTGGGAAGTTGGCCTCACAAATAGAAGGGATTGGTGGGAGGTGGAACACCCAACACCCCCCCTCCCCCATATATATTACATAATTTTATATGTCTTACAGGTCGACGGCTGATGGATTTTGTCAGCTGCGTGGATATTATGTGCACTTATTACTGTCTATAATATTTGGCCCACAACTTAAAAAGTTGATCGATAGATAAAATCTTCACCATCCATTTGTTGAGTTGTATGACTGTGATGTTGTATCTGTAATAATAAAACATGTTTTCATTGTTTGTTCAATAAGTTACTATTCTACAGATAGTTTTCTGTATTGAAATATGATGCTGATGCAGATATGTACTTGTTAGTGATAGCGTGGGAACTGCTGGGTATATTACTATAATGTTTAGATATTATTGTTATTATTGTTATTAAAAGTGTGTCCTGCAATCTAAATACAATGTTACCTGTAGTTGCTCCTTTCTCTGACTTCTTAGTTTCGTCGTACAAGCACAATCTGCTCTGTTGAGTGTCACAAATCTTGCTATGCCACATCCACGTCTCCCTCCACCTCTTCCTCTTGATGCACTCTTTCCTCTTCCTGCACCCCTTTTTTAGATTTCTCTGTGTTCTTTTCCTTCTTTTCTTTGGTTTTTTCCTTCTGAGATTGCTGTTCTTTCACCTCCTTTATGGTCCAACTTGGGCACCCACATCTTTCTAGTGCTTTGGTGATGTGCTCCATCTCTTTCTCTCTGTCTTCTGGCTCTGATACGATGTTGTTGCATCTATCCAGTAACGTTTAGATGACCCCCAGTTTCTGATGTAATGGATGACGAGACGTGAAGTTCAGATATTGGTCTGTATGCGTCTTCTTCCAATACACTAGGAGTGCCATCTTCCTTTTGTATCATAAGTGTGTCCAGGAAGGGCAGAGAGTTGTCGCTCTCAACTTCTTATGTGAACTTAATGCTGCCTGTGGTGTCTATGCTGTTGAGATGCTCTGTCAGTTCTAGTTCACATCCCTTCCTCACTACTTCCATCACATCATCCACATCTCTTCCATAGTTTTGGTTTGCAAGTTATTGGTGCTGTGAGAATAGCGTACTGTCCCAGAGATTTGTAACAACAGGTGACACCGGACTTCCCATTGCTGTGCCAAACTTCTGCTGATAAATGGTGCCCCTGAAGCTAAAATATGTAGTTGTGATGATGAACTTCAGCAGCTCAATTATGTCATCCACATTTAGATTTGTCCATAGTTTCAGTTTTGTGTCAACTTCGAGTTGTTTCTTGATGATATCCAGTGTCTCGTTGATCGGGGTGTTGGTGAAGAAAGACACAACTTCATGTGATAGGAACATCTCATCTTGTTCGATCATAATAGAAGCCATTTCATTGGCTAAGTGCTTTGAGTTCTTTATGTGTGTCTTACCCACAATTGGAGCTAGTAGGTCTGCCAGTGATCATGATACATTGTACCCAATTGATGTATAATCCTGTATAATCCACAATAGGTCTGAGAGGGTTGTCTGGCTTATGGCTTATTTTCGGAGTGCAGTATGTCCTCGGTACATCCTCAGCTGTCGGGTATAAGTACCTATACTGTTCTTTTGTGATTTTGTCATCGTAATTCATATATATATATACCAACTTGATGAAAATGTTCATGAATTCATATTATGATGTATCATGTAATGAACTTTTTAATTTTGCTACATTTCAATCGGCCAATTCTTTCCTCACCATAATATATCCAAGCATGAACACTGCCACCATGTGTACCAAATTTCATAAAAATCAGAGTAATAAAGAATATCACCAGTTTGTTGATTTCATATGGAAGTATATTACGAGAACCACCCCAAAGTAAAATTAGCAAACACACATATTTTATTATTAAACTCTAAGAATTGTTAATGTTACGTGTTACACATGATTAGCTCCTTTATTACAGCCTTAAATGGCATTTGATTAAAATTTAAAAACTGGCACATTGAATTATTAGGGGCACACTTGTAATTAAAACTTTTATATATTTTTTTATTCCTCTTACATACTCTTACCTACAGACATTCATGAAATTACACATAAAAACCCACATTCTGGAAACAACTGAACTGTGTGAAGGCACCACCTGCGGGCCGGGGCCGGGGCTCCGGGTATCAATGCAATGACGGCCTGATAATAATAAAATGTACTAACATCTCGAGTAGAACTTCTGCCACTTCACTGTCTTTCAGTTTTAAGACATTCTTCAGGCGATCCCAACATCCCTTTTCAGTGCCACTCATGTGGCCAATATCGCCTTATCCAACTCCCTTTTCCTCCTCTTCGCCACGGAACGCAACGGTGCACATACAACTCGCCTGTCACTGTCAGCCATGTTGAATGCTTGAATGTCAACAAACTTCGAGTAAGTCGCGGGTCACGCATCGATCCCACAATCATGTGATACGCATGTCATTAACGTTCGAAAAAGCAAACTTCGCCTAGCTCCACCCCTGTGGTTTCTCGCCATAAATACAAATCAGCATCATCAGTGAAATCAGTGAAAATGCAAACACATGTATCTGGCTTATTAAACGCATTTTGGCAAGCAGTACACTTTACAAATTTTTATTCTAGTACCAAGAACATTACATTATTACATGAGCAACAGATGCATTACCTTTAAATTAAATTGTAATTCACCATTGCTAATTACAGGATAGGCTGTTGTGGCTTTATAAAAAGGTGGTTTTGTTTTATATACATTTATATGCATGTGCATGTCATATATGAAGACGTTGACACCACTGTGTCTGTTTCAGTGCCCACTGACATTCAAAAACAGCATATTCCTGACTCCAGAGAAGGACATCATGCTGGCCGTGGAGAAACGGTAGAGTGCTACAGGAAGTCAACAAGACTTAACAAGATTGCTATCCAAGGCAAAGGCCCAGATGGCAAGTGGACATGGAAGTCATTGGCTTATTGAGTGTCCAACAATTTTTAATCTATTTGTAACCCACCCTCCTGCGATATGTGTCAACCTTGTTTTTAAACATATTCACGCTGCTAGAAGTTACACAATCCATAGACAATTTGCTCCATTCATTTATTGTCCTCTGTGAGAATGAGTACTTCCTGATATCAAATCTACACTGATCCTTTACAAATTTTACCTCATGTCCTCTAGTTCTACTATCTTTCTTGAGTGAGAAAAACATTTTTCTCTCAATATTTTATATCCATTCAATATCTTAAAAACTTCAATCTGGTCTCCTCTTAACCTCCTTGTCTCTAGAGTTGTTAAACCACATTCTTTCAGGCGTTCTTCATAACTAAGGTCTCTCAGTTCTGGAATAATTTTAGCTGCTCTCCTCTGTATGCATTCAAGCGTATCTATATCCTTCTTATGATATGGTCTCCAGTGCTTGTATACAGTATTCTAAATGTGGTCTAACTACTGCCTTATACAGAGGTATAAGTAGCTTTTTTCCTTGTATGTTTTGTTTCTCCTAATTAGCAAAAGAATTTGATTACCCATTGAAGCTGCAATACCACACTGTTCTAAAACTTTCATATCAGCACTTATTGTTATTTCTAAGTCCTTTTCTTTTACAGTAGTTTGTAGAACAGTATCTCCCATATTATAGTTTATATCCAAATTCTGTGTCCTGTATGTAGGCATTTACATTTCCCAAAATTGAATAACATCTGCCATTTTTCAGACCATTTCACTAATTTGTCTAGATCATTTTGTAAATGTTGTTTATCACCATCAGTGTTAACCTTTCTAAACACTTTTGTGTTTCCAGTTTGAAACCTCTCCACCTACTACAACATGCTGTCTTCTGTCAGTTAGCCATTATTCTATCCAGTCAATTATGCCATCACCGATACCATGGGCGTTTAATTTAAGTAGTAATCTTTGATGTAGCACTTTGTCAAAAGCTTTCTGAAAATCTAAGTAGATAATATCTACTGATGATCGCTTGTCTATCCACTTAGTGTTTTCTTCCAAAAAACATGACATATTTGTTAAGCATGACCTCGCTTTTAGGAATCCATGTTGAGATGAATTTAGTAATTTATGCCTAACAAGGAAGTCCACCATATGGTATTTAATTAACCTTTCTAATAATTTACAAATCACTGACGTTAAACTCACTGGTCTGTAATTCTCAGACTTATTTCTCGAACCCTTTTTAAATAATTTTAAGATGTTTGCTTTTTCCATTCAAAACTCCCTCTTAATGACAAGTTGAACATTCTTGCAAGTGGTATACTGATTTGTTCTACTGTTTCCATTAGTAGTTTTGGAGAAATTCCATCTGCCCTAAATAGTCAGATTTGGCCTCCTGAAATTTAGCATCTGGAACTGGTAATGAACTAATATCCTCTCTGGTAAACACTGAACTGAAGTAACCATTTAAGTCTTCCGCAATTAAAAACCCTTGTGATATTATATTTCCAGCACTGTCTTCTAGAGGTCCAACCTTGTCTCGCACGTTTTGTTTACTCCTGACATATACATAAAAAACACTTGCTGTCTTTTTTATGTTACATGCTATTTTTTGCTCATTGCTTCTTTTAGATTGTCTAATTTCAGTTGTAGCTGCATTAAGTGCCTCTTTGTGATTTGTGTAGTCTTCATCCTTTCTGGTACGCCTATAAACCCTCCACACAGTTAGCTTGTATGCTATTTTTCTAATAGCTTCTTTTGAAGAAGTGTTTTTTTCTAGACCATTTTCCTTGTTTTTTTCAAGGGAACAAAGTTATCAGTGATACTCTCAATTTCATATTTTAGAATGTTCCAACATTCAATTGTGGTCTTATTCCTCAGCATTTTATTCCAATCTAGCTTTGCTAAGTATTTTGTCATATCTTTATAGTTACCTTTGTGGACATTTCACCTGTACGTTTTTTTATTTTTACTTACTGATTTTACATTGATGTCAAAATGTATTTGATTATGGTCACTGTTACCCAATGGTTCGCATATTTTTACATTGTCCACTAATTCTTTTTGTGATGACAAAACTATTTCTAATATATTCTCTCCCATGGTTGGTTCTAGCAACATCCAAGTAACCAGTATATTTACATTCACTGCTCGCTCCTGCAAGACAGCCTGGACAAATTTGATCATTTAATTCTAATCTAATATGTGTTGCCAGTTGTTTTGGTGCACTGCCCAGCTTGGGTTTCCCGAGGAGTTTAGCGCAATAGAAGTATTTTATATTGTATTGTATTTCTATTTTTCTGCTTCCATGTTTCTGACAGTCCAGCACTCTGCTCTTAGAAGGACTTGGTATTGTTAATGCAAATTGTAAATTGTAGAGGGTAAATGTTTTCAGGTAATTGGAAGAAGGGGAATGTATTCAGGTAAATGGATGAAGGGAATGTATTCAGGTAATTGGAAGAAGGGGAATGTATTCAGGTAAATGGAAGAAGGGAATGTATTCAGGTAAATGGAAGAAGGGAATGTATTCAGGTAAATGGAAGAAGGGGAATGTATTCAAGTAATTGGAAGAAGGGGAATGTATTCAAGTAATTGGAAGAAGGGGAATGTATTCAAGTAATTGGAAGAAGGGAATGTATTCAAGTAGGTAGTCGAAAAGGTAACCTTGAGGTATTTATAAGAACCTGGGCTGTTCGCTTCCTTCCATGTTGTTATATTTCTATTAGACTACAGCCATATTGTTATCACTACTACTACTATTACTATGACATTATACTGCTTTTATATCGGTGTGAGTGAGATTAGGTTGTTAACCTGGTAAGAAAATTGACATCTGTAGAATTAATGTCTAGAATATATACATGGAGCATTTTTGCATATTTTTTATATAAAGCATTGTCAGAGAAACCTTGCAGATGGCAGTGGTCTGCTGTGTATAAACTTCACATGCTTTATTATATCTAAGGTGTTAAGGCATTAATTATGAAAATGTAGAACTGTATTTCGTTTATTGGTACAGTGTATATTCTAGTGCTCTTTCTTGGACATAACATATGAAACAGATACGTTTAGACACCACAAGACAAATCGTGTCCCTGTAGTGTAACATGCACAACTATAGCAGCATACCAGTCACAGCTAATAACATTTTGAATTGCTATATTAAATAAAAATTATTTACTGGTAAACTAATGGATATTTCAGCATAAAGAGCCAAATTGTCGGAGTCACATTTAAAAATAAGATTTCAACATCTACACAGGACACCAAAATATCTTCATCTTGTTGGTGTACACGTGCATTTTTACACAAAATTAATGTATGTTATGTTTGATGCATCTTACATTGCAGAAGGACTGCTGTTGTATGCCTTCATAGAACTGACATTGTAGTTGAAGTCCTGCAGTTTTATATTGTTGTCATAATATATTTGGGTTATATGTTTATTTGTATCGCTAATAAAAAAAGAAACATTAATGCAGTCATGATTACAAAATACACCTCGCTCTGAATACAATGTTTACGTTGAAGATCATCATGTACCGTGTCTGTAGCAGGTGTAGGTGATAATTACCCTCTATTTCCCACAATCACAGTTGTGTCACAACAGTTCTTTTGTGTTCTTTCCCAGCCAGGCTGCTCGACTATTGAGGATTTAAATTCTTTGCCGATATCTGCTTTTTTCCCCTCGATCTTTCCCATTGTGACTATTGAGGATTTAAATTCTTTGCCGATATCTGCTTTTTTCCCCTCGATCATTCCCGTTGTGACTATTGAGGATTTAAATTCTTTGCCGATATCTGCTTTTTCTCCTCAATATTTCCCGTTGTGACTATTGAGGATTTAAATTCTTTGTCGATATCTGCTTTTTTCCTCTCAATATTTCCCGTTGTGATTATTGAGGATTTAAATTCTTTGTTGATATCTGCTTTTTTCCCCTCAATATTTCCCGTTGTGACTATTGAGGATTTAAATTCTTTGTTGATATCTGCTTTTTTCCCCTCGATCTTTCTCGTTGTGACTAGATGTTCTAGTGTTTTCTTTATCATCACGTGGCTTAAGACATTCAGCTTGTCTTTTCCTGGTTTTGCATATGATCGTCCCTTTGTCATTAGCTGTTTTTTCATTGAAGATAATATTGATGTGTTGAACATCAGTTTGATATATTTCATTTAGCAGTTCTAGAAGTTCTAGACATTACTTTAAAACGTGTGATTCTAAAATGCTGTTCTGGGGTGAAACGTCTGCCAAAATGATGTGCTGTTAACGCTATTCCTATGCAATGTTCCACTACCAAACGTGTTAAGGGCATTGTTGGTTTGTTTTCGGATGGTGTGTCCTATCCGTGTCCATTTTCTTCTTGCAATCTCTTTCCTGATGCTGTGTTGGTCAGTCCTCCCAAGATTTCTTTGTTCGTGGTTTTATCTTGCCATTTGGTTTTCAGGATGTATCTCAGACATTTGTTAATGAATGTTTGTAGCATTCGGGTTGTTGTCTTGTTTACTCTCCATGTCTCAGAGCCATATAACAGCACACTTGAAGATTCATGTTGAGATAGATGATGTGTTCCACACTGTCTTTAAAATGCTGAATGCATGCCTGGCCTGTCCAATCCTGTTTTTGACGTCTCCATCTGTTCCTCCTTTGTCTGACTCTACACTTCCCAGGTAGGTGAATTTGTTGTCCTCTTCTGTATCTTTTCCCTTCAGTTGTACCTTAGCCTGTTGTGTACTGTTCACCTTTAGTAGTTTTGTTTTCTGTATGTTTATTTTCAAGCCTGTCTTTTCTGCTTCCCGCGTCAATTTGTTGGACTTCTTTTGCATATGTTTGTATGTATGTGGTACTAGGCAGATGTTGTCTGCAAAATCTAGATCATCCAACTGTTTAGTGATTGTCCACTGGATGCAATTTTGGCCCTGTTTAACAGTCTCTCTGATTATCTGTCACCATGATAACAATTAATGGTGATAAGATGCACCCTTGTCTTGGGCCAGTCTTTACTTCAAATGTCTCAGACAGTTTTCCATTATGGATAACTTGGCAGGTGGAGTTTTCGTACATCTGCTGGATTAATGTCATAAGCTTTGCTGGTATTCTATAGTGATGCACCAGCATCCAGATAAAATGCCTGTATACAGTATCAAAAGCTTTATCGAAGTCTATGAAATTAGTATATAGAGGTGACTGCCACACAATTGATTGTTCTATGATTATTCTCAGTGTAGCAATATGGTCAGTGCATGATTTGTTTTTCCGAAAACCAGCTTGTTCTTCACGTAGCTTTTCACCCAGTGCTCCCTTCATTCTGTCCAATAGTATACGTGTGAAGACTACTTGGTATGGATAGGAGTGTGATTCCTCTCCAGTTCTTGCACATTCCCAAGTCACCTTTCTTTGGCAGTTTTGCAAGGTATCCATTTTGCCATTCTGGAATAGATTGTGCAACATGTATTTGTTGTTGACATCGGGTCAGCTTTCAGAGCCTCTGGTGGTATGCTGTCTGGTCCTGGCGTCTTTCCGTCCTTTAACATATTCAGTGCTCTACTTATTTCAGCCTTCGAATGTGGATTTGTGTTAACACTTAATAACATTTATGCTATTGGTATGTCTGGTCTTTCTGCTGGTGGATCTCTGTTGAGGATTTCTGTGAAGTGTTCTTCCCATCTTGATATTTGCTCCGCTTCCTAGTGTAAAGTTCTTCCTTCCTTGTCTTTCACTGGTTTTGAAGGATTTCTTCTTTTACCCGCAAGTGTTCTTGTTATATCATAGAGTTCCTACCTCGGAACTAATATCAATGTAAATACTGTATTAGTAGTTAGTATTAGCAGATATCAGTGCCGAAAAGACCGAACTGATGACGAACAACACACAAGGCATCAGCACAGAGGTCAAAGTTAATGGACAGAGACTTGAGACAGTAACAAGCTTCGGTACTTGGGATCAATTATCATAGGTGAGGGTTCCAAACCGGATATACTTGCCAGGATTGCACAGACAACAGCAGCACTAACAAGGTTGAAACCCTTATGGAACGACAAAAACATCACTGTCAGTTCGAAAATAAGGCTGATGTGCTCCCTTGTCATGTCCATCTTTCTGTACGCTTCTGAAACATGGACCCTCTCAGCAGATCTACAGAAGAGGATACAAGCCATAGAAATGAGATGCTTTCGGAAGATCTTGCGCATATCATACAAAGACCATATGTTACTAACGAAGCTGTCCACAACAAGATCAAACAAGCCGTCGGACCATATGACGACCTTCTTACAACAGTTAAGAAGCGTAAACTAGTGTGGTACGGTCATGTATCACGATCATCTGGCCTTGCAAAGACTATCTTGCAAGGTACCGTAAGAGGGGGGGAGACGAAGAGATAGACAGAAGAAGAGGTGGGAAGACAACATCAAAGAGTGGACAGGAATGGAATTCGCCGACTCCCAGAGGGCTGTCGAGAACAGGGAAACGTGGAGAGAGCTGGTTAGAAAGTCATCAACGGTGCCCCAACGATCCTTACGGGTTATGGGAAAGTGAAGTGAAGAGCAGATGGCTAATAGTAACCCTTGTGTAAGTAGAACGACACATGTGTCCCCCCCCCCGGTTCGTAAGTAGAATGACTACGACTGACTGAGACCCCCCCCCCCCAACAAGCCTAGACCCGCCCCTGGGGTTGCCTTGTCTCGGCTCTAATGCTTTAGTTAAAATACCCGAACTAATTAAGACAATTTTGGTTCAGACTTCCCAACTGCATTGAAGCGGCTTTGATATTTGAGAAGAATGGCTTGACTAGTCAGGATGAAAGGGTCAGTTGCTGTGAAATCGTGATCATGAATGATGGGAGATGTTAAATTTGTACATATGAAATGTGTACTGCCTTGATATATTATAATGGTAAAGTGTCCCCATTAACTATGAAAATGAAATATTTCTGCGGTGTTGGACGCCAGACATCGCACAATGCACACCCTCTCACTGTAACATGCAGAGCGGCGACCAGAGTGGTTGGCTGCAGCATTTTATCTGAAGGAGACACGCAGCGTAACGGGTCCATTTCAGAGAATGTCATAATTGATCACTTTTGTAATGTCTAATGATGATAGAAGTGATCAAAGAAAAGGGAACAAACGAATACGAAAGTAAAGCAAATATGTGGACAGAAGAGAATGCGGCTAGGAGGGCCGTTGACAAAGCAAAGAGGGAAATCGAGGAAGAACTATACAGAAAGTCATGTTGGTGATGGCTGAACGTGTTGGGGTTAGGTGGACGAGGCGATTGTTAAACACTTGCATGAGAGAGGGGTAGATCCCAGAGGAGTGGCGGACGAGGTTGATTGTCCCTGTGAGGAAAAGAAAGGGAGATGTTCACGACCCTGGAAAATACCGAGGTATCACGTTGCTGAGTCATGTTCTGAAGGTGTTTGAGATGATTCTTGATGGAAGGACAGGGAGGTCAGTGAAGTGTGAAATGGATGAAGAACGACAAGGTTTCAGAAGAGGTAAGTCGGACGGGAGCCAATATGACACAACTGGTGAAAAAGAGATTAGAGGGACAGGAGGATGTGGCTCTGGGATTCATAGACCTGGATAAGGCATACGACATGGCTCTGAGGGAGATAACCTTGGCCACGTTGAGGTTGATGGGTGTCCCAGTAGTGAAGGTGAAGATGGTGACAGGTTCGTATGAAGAGACAAAAGGTAATATCAGATGAACTCGGGGCGAAAGTCAGCATGAGACGGGTGCCCTAAGCCCACTGTTGTTCATCGCAGTAGTGGAGGTGATCAGCAGGAAACGAGTACGAAGGACAGTCTCCGCAAGTTGCTATACGCATATGACCTGGTGGTAGTAGCGGACAGTAGGACAGACCTTCAAGACCGGTTGGAAGGAAATCTTTGGCATACATGGACTGAGAGTCTGGAGAAGACGGAGGTGCTATGGGTCGGGCAGCAGAAATAAGATCTAGATACAAGACTGGAAGGAAAGAAAGTGAAACAGTGAGACAGTTTTGCGGCACGAAGACGGCCATTCGCAGGAAAATACAAACTGGGGTGAAAGCGTGGAGGAAAGTGGAAGTGTGATGGGAGATATGTATCTCGGAAGTTAAAAGGAATAATATGTTAAGACATCACTATTTCTAGCATTCTTTGCACGAGGGCTCTCTGTGTATTTGACATATTGTTCCTTGTGTACCGTGATTACGTAGGGACCTGCTACGTACATTTGGAGCGTAAATTATTTGAATCACGTTAGTATGCTTAGTTGCTTAAGTACATGGTCAGTTGTTACTGATTGTACAACATGTCAATGAAAATTGTAATAATAAAAATATTTGTATATAATTGTATAAACTCTTACTTGTTTCCTTTATTCGAAGCTAACTGTCGCAGTGTTTGTATTTGTGTAAGATTATTCCTAGATTTGAGCATTTCTTACTACAGTTTCATCTTTGGAAAGAGACCCAACATTCATATATGTGTGCGCGTGCGTGGAGGCGTGTGCGTGCGTGAGTGAGTGAGTGAGTGAGTGAGTGAGTGAGTGAGTGAGTGAGTGTCAACGAACTGGTGTGCGTATGGCGCGCGTGTGGGCGTGCACGTGTCTCTGTTCGTTGGTGCTTCAGTACTTCCGCAAGCACACACACAACACGCAGCCAATAAACGTGTGAACGCTCCCCAGATATGCTCTATGATACGACAGACCATTAAAACGTTTCGCATAAAAAAGTTGTTTTGCTAATAGAAATGCCTTTATCCAAATGACGCTTAATAGTTTCAGAGTGTTGCACACGTGACTAATCACAGGTGGACGACGTCTGAACTAACGTTCGTCACGCGTCATCACGCGTCGTCAGGCAATAGGCCTAAATACTCTTTCTTTACTGTGACCACAGTCTAGTCGTTCCTATGACTGATCTGGGTCGAACGCTGACAATCGGTCAGTGTAGTTATATGATCATATAAAGTTAACACTTGTGGTTTAATCTATTCCAAATAATAGCAATACTGCTTCTCTTAGGCGTGTATATTTCTTAAAAAAAATGTTTGGTTCCGCTCGACCACAGACGGGTTCAGTAACCCGGTTATGGAGAGAACTGTCACCGACACCAGCGCTTGTATGAATTTGCAAGCGCACGGGCAAGCACATGCACACTCGCGCACACACGCACGCACGCACGCACGCACGCGCGAAACGACGCAAACAGCTAAGTCCACTGTATACACGCAGTCACGCACGCGCACATTTTAGTATGTATATTAAAAATTTATATACGTTTATTTTGTACAGTGTAGCAAATTCAATCGTATGCACGAAATTACATCGACGAACACCTCAGAATCGGCCAATAAGGGTCCGAAATTCCTTAACCTGCCCATTTGGTGTCAACAAAACTTGAAAATATGCCTTCTTGGTTTCTAAAATCATTATTTTTCTATGAAACTAGATACCCTGTGTGATGTGTGGTTAACGGATTACCTTTTACTAACAATTATGTCGTGGTTTAAAAGTTGTTTTACGATAGGCATGTCCAAGCACATTGGTAAATCCGTTATATTAGGCATGGAACCCAATAACATAGCATAGTATTTTTGTTTTGTGTATTAAAGAAATGGTTTTAGTATCCGTATAGACTATAATTATTATAGTCAACAAAATATCAATTTCTCTTGTACACCTGTCCAAACCATTTGCACAATTACGTTCTAAAGTAGATGTATCATGTAATGTGAGAAGCAAAAGTATAATTCGGACTGATTCGTGTTATAATATGCCAAATATAATTTAGACCGATTCGGGTCGCACACGGCAATCTGAAGATGTAACTCCGCTGAGCCAGCGTTGAGATGTTCTCAATAAAATCACTTTGATTGTTTGTTCATATTTGTCCAAGAGACATATTATTTTATGATGGCAAAACGGTAGGGCACACACCGCGAAAGAACGATTGAGTTAAAAGCCATAAAATCACCAAAGTGTACGAACTCAAAGTGAACAAAATGTGTGAATGCGATTTGCACTCAACCACGAGGAACGCAAAACAATTAAGTAGTTGATCGCTAGATGGCGTAACCTCACATTGACTTACCAGTGTCCTGAAATACACACGATGTCTTCCCGATAATGGACTGGTCATGCGATGATCTCGGGGACGCGATATCACTATTTAGACAAAAAATTATTTTGTTCTTCGAAGATGAGAATATCGACAGTGATGAAGCAAAGGCACGCAAAATGTGCAGAGGCATTGGAGATGAAGGACTACGTAGGTTAAACGTGAGTGGCTTGACGGACGAAAAGAAGCGTAAACCAGACAAACTTTGGCAGTTCTTCGAAAACCAGCTCAAAGTTAACATAAACTTCGGAATAAACTGATTGCACTGTATGCGTTATAAGCACAGACCAGATGAAACTCTAGATCAATTTGTCATCTGTGCAAGGACATTAGGCCTGCGATTTTAGCGACATGGAGCTTAGTGAGCGATTATGAATAATCACAAGCAGCACGCCACACGAAGAATTCTGTAGGGATCTGCTCAGCAGACCGAAGGGCTACAGCATCGCCGACATATTGAAAGAAGGGAGGAAATATGAAGCTCTTTCAGCAGGAGATATGAAGCTAAAACAGATGGCTAGTGGAATCACCGAGGTTCATGGCGTAGCTCGTGCGACAAACCAGCAGTGCAAACATTGTGGCACACGACATAAACCACGACAGTGCGCAGCTTATAAAGACGAATGTCACACACTGGGCAAAGTGCTGCAAGACGAAGAAACCGGAACAAGTAGACGAAATCAACGGCGACTACGAACCTGATGACGAATACCAACGGGAATTCAGCGAGGTGGCTGTGAGCGAGAACTGTGTACACACTCCCTAGCAAAGACATGCACGAGAAGAAGCATACACTGTACTACAAGTACAGCCTCCTAACTTACCTCACAACTACACCCTGGGAGTAAACATTTACACGGGAGCAATGAGAAACACTCTGCCTCTACACACATTCAGACAAATGTATGGAAAACGTGCAAGCGAACTGTTGACAGCTGTTGACAGCTGTTGACAGTCCTGTGTAGTGTCAAATTGACATAGTGCAAAGGGCAGAAGGTACCGTGTTTCGGAACAATCCAAATACCAACACAAGAACTCTGTATGGGACCAAGCTACATTCTACGTTGCTGACGTAGATGGACCTGCCGTCGTTGGACTACCAACATGTGAAAGACTACATCTCGTAACGATCAATGTTGACAACGTCCATGACAACACAAGCGACTGTGGCAAACCCAAAGTGACGCCAGCCCAAATACAAGACATCAAGGATCTGGTGTCGTTGTATCCACAGAAGTTTTACTAGATCGGAAACTTCAAAGGAACTGCGAGGTTGCATCTCAAAGATGACGCTGAAGCGTTCATTGATGCACCACGAAAGTGCAGCGTGCATATCAAAGACAAACTGAAGCAAGAAATTGACAACATGGTGTCACAAAAGGTGATACGCAAGGTCGACGAGCATACTGACTGGTGC
Source organism: Lamellibrachia luymesi (assembly GCA_009193005.1). Classification (NCBI taxonomy): domain Eukaryota; kingdom Metazoa; phylum Annelida; class Polychaeta; order Sabellida; family Siboglinidae; genus Lamellibrachia; species Lamellibrachia luymesi. The sequence goes on from SDWI01002161.1 coordinate 30,787, forward strand.
TCAAGTCTCAACTTTACTACAAAGAAGGACGGTTCTATCCGCATATATCTAGACCCAAATAGACTGAATGACAGTCTGAATAGATGTACGCATAAGATCCCGACGGTTGAAGAGTTGAATCCAGAGTTCGCACATGCCACAGTGTTCAGTAAGCTAGATGCAAAAGCAGGCTACTGAGCAATACATCTGGATGAAGATTCGCCGTTATTGACCACGTTCCGAACACCGTTTGGTCGATACTGTTGTCAACGACTCCCGTTCGGACTGAGCACATCCCTGGACATTTTTCAAGCGAGGATGGACGAGATCATGGAAGGGCTAAATGGTGTTGTGAGCATCGCTGATGACGTGTGTGTACATGGAAAGAATGCAGCGGACCATGATGCCAACCTGATCAACCTCATGAATCGAGCAGCAGGAAAAAGCCTCGTTTTCAACAGCGACAAATGCTTAATCAAGCAGGAATCTATCTCGTTCTACGCACAATACACAAGCATATGACATATGACATACTTGTCTCAGTACATTCCGCGCTTTGCTGAGAAATCGCATATGCTTCGTGGCCTTCTCAAGAAAGACACAACCTGGACGTGGGAGAGTGGTAGGAGCAGGTAGACGAGCTGAAAGAAGCTGTATCGAGAAAATGCCTGCCTGAAATACTACACTACAACACTAAGGCTTGAAGTCGATGCTTCCAAGAAAGGGCTAGGAGTTGCACTGATCTAAGATGAGAGACCAGTCGCCTTTGGTTCGAAGACGCTGATAGAATGTCAGTCGAGGTACAGCAATATCGTACAAGAACTGCTGGCAGTGGTACATGGAATTTAGCGATACCACACATATATGTATGGTAGATCCTTCACCGTGATCACAGATCATAAGCCACTGGTAACGATTTGTGCAAGACCATTGCATGCAGCTCCACCGAGGCTACAACGTTATTGAAGATCCAGGGATACAACTTCGACATCGTGTCCGGCCCGGAGAGTAGATGACTCTCGCCGACCCTGTAAGCAGACTACGAAATCCAGAACATGACAGAGACATTGAGCTAGACGAACGAGTTTATGGACTGGAACTCGAAGCAGAATACACAAGCCATGTTCTAATCGGCCTCATCAACTTTCCTGTAGCGAAACAGATCCTACTGCGAGAGGAGACAACACGATGTCCAGTGTTGAACCGACTCAAGGAAGTCGTACATCACGGATGGCCTGAGCACATCAAAGAATTACCAACTGATCTGAGGCCATATTGGTCTTTCATGGATGAACTAGCCATAGAGGATGGTGTACTGTTCAAAGGATGGCAGATTGTTGTACCAGCGAGCATGCAACGAGACATTCTTGAACAGAACAGTTGCATAACGGACATCAAGGCGTTGAAAAAACGCGACGTCTTGCTCGTGACTGTGTATACTGGCTCAACATTAACAAAGATGTTGAACGCATCTGTTAATCGTGCGAGACTTGCCAGGAACACCAAGACGCAAACAGACGCGAACCATTGATACCACACGAACTACCATCGCGACCGTGGCAGTTTATCGCATCAGACATGTTTGAAATCGATAACAGACAGTATCTGTTAATCACGGACAGATACAACAAGTATCCACTGGTCGATGAAATCCGCACTTCTGTGACGAGCCAAACTGTCACAGATCGTCTGCAGAGATACTGTGCATTGTTCGGTCGTTCCGACGAGAATATGACAGCCAACGGCCCACAGTACACTGGACAACCTTTCAAGGAGTTTGTTGAATCATGGAGATTAAATCACGTGCCGAGTTCACCTCACTATGCGCGGAGCAACGGATTCATCGAACGAAGTGTAAGACACGTGAAACCGATTGCGAAGAAAGCCTTGCGAAACGGCAGTGACATCCAGCTTGCGTTGCTTAACTTAAGATCGACATCTGTCGACACGAACTTACCTTCTCCAGGTGAAATGCTTCTCGGTAGGCCACTGGTAACGCTACTTCCGATTCACACTGATCCAGGACTGTTCGCACAACGACAACGACTGGAGGAACGTCGAGATGCAATGAAACGGCATCATGACCAGACGAGCGGTAGCGACCTCCCCCCNCCCCCCCCCCCCCCACTCTACGTAGGACAGAGAGTGCGTGTACGCAGCCAAGTTGACAAAATATGGTTCCCAGCAACAGTGAGTGAGAAGTGTAACGAACCGAGGAGCTATATTGTGTCCACAGCGGTGTAACTCCGCTGAGCTAGCGTTGAGATGTTCTCAATAAAACCACTTTGATTGTTTGTTCATATTTGTCCAAGAGACATATTATTTTACTGTGCATTGCCGATGCTTGTTCAGGGCCCGCGTAGTCCCCCGTCCTCATCTTTTTCGTTTCGTCCTCGCTCGGCCAAATACGTTCGATATGCGACTCAATTCGCCGCAGCTTCTCCTTAAGCACTTTACGTTTCCATGACGACATGGGGACCAGCTTCTCTCGCGAAGGATCACATTTCCATCCCCTCTGTTTCCAACGTAACTGTGTCTCCAGAGGGTTCTGCACACGGTACATTGTTTGCCGGTCGTGTCTACGACAGTCGGCGTTCGCGTGTCGCGGTGAACATCTCATTCAGTGACGTCGCAATATGTCAATTCACGGACACCTTGGACGCTGTTGTCATGATTTCTCATCACGTGCGCCTTCTTGTTGTTCGTGTGGGTCGTGCACCTCCTTCCCGGCATTCTCTGCGTTCTCCTTCCCGGAACTCTCTTTGTCAACAGTCTCGTCTGCCACGGGGGACGCATACCGCATGGACATATCAAAGGTCCGAATGCGAGTGGACCATGCATGAACGGTAGTCCTCTATTTCACTGGCATTCCACAGGCCTGAAACAGTCAGTGGATGGCATTCCCCTACCCCACGGCCATTCCCCTACCTCACGGCCATTCCCCTACCTCACGGCCATTCGATGGGTCCGAATCCAGATGAGCCGTGCGTCAACTGTGGTCCACTTAGCCGTCCACACGGTGGTCCGCGTGGCATCATTCCGGGCCAGAGTGATGGTCCACTGCGGCCCAGGCGACCACAAGATGACCCTCTGTGTCCGCCCTCTCTCTCGCCCCGGCATTTCGGTCGTCCGGACTCGTAGTCCGTCGCCGTTTCTTCTCTTCTGCCTTCCGACACGACGTCTATCAGCGGCTTAATTCATGTTTTTCACCGAACCTCGCGGTATACCAATACTTGTGTTGTATACGTCGGATGTGGCCAACGCATGGCCGACGTTGGGACGACGTGCAACGTACGTTACAATCGTCTTCCGTACGTTGCGTGCCGACGTCGAACTTTGCTCTCAACTTCAGCACGCGGGGATTAGTGCGTACGTGCGTGCGTGCGTGCGTGCGTGCGTGCGTGCGTGCGTGCGTGCGTGCGTGCGTGCAATGTAATGCAAACATGAAGTCGAAGTCGTCACACATATGACGCCGCCAATGCTCTGTACACCACTAAACAGTTTGATTATTCATACAAGTATAATCTTGTCGTTGATTGGACTATGAATCATTCACATTGTTTTGGGGGATGCTCCAACAAAACACAGCGACCTATTAACAAACGTGTAATGAATCGCCTGGCATTAAAAAATTGTGGTGGGGCCAAACTGGGTGCCTGAAAGATGAATTAAGATGAAGACGCATGGCATTGACCATGGAGGTGACCTCGTACTTTAACGTTCATTCAATTATGCTTGAGCATTGCGCATTCACAGATTGTGGTCGACCACAACATACAAGAAAATACGCACGCTCGCACGCACGCACGCACGCACGCACGCACGCACGCACGCACACACTGGAACTGGAATTTCTTTGTTCGACAGAAATAAATACATACAATATTTTTTCTTGCATATAAAAAACTGCCAGGAGACTCACTAAGGCTTATAAAATATGCCGCTAGCGTGAGAGCCACCTACAATGGCTAAGAAAATTTATATGGGGATTTTTTAGCTGTCTTTTTTTTAAAGTTTTGAAAAAGTGTGTCGGTTAGTTCAAGTGTAGCCGTTTCCGTGGATTGTGTGTTCCTAAAGCCCGTACTGACTTTTGTAAAATAATTCGTTTAGAGTTAGATATTCAAATATTGGATCGTATACAATTTATAAAAAAATTATTTAGCAGGGTTTATCATCTTTTTATACATAGGAATAACTTTCGTAATTTTAAATTTTGGAGTAAATATTCCTGTGTTTAGGGATTGGTTAATAATGAGTGACAATGGTTTAGAAATTAGTGAATTAATTCTTTTGAGTAAAACTGTTGAAATTGAGTCATGACCTGCACTTCTCTTTGGATCAAAATCCTTGATAATTTGTATTGCAGTATCTTCAGTTACTGGTTTGAAATTAAACTTCGAGAGATTTGTTCTTTAAATAACTGGTAAAGGTTTTTTGTGTATTTGTGCTGGGAATTGTATATGCCAGTTTATTGCCAATATTTACAAAGAATTCGTTAAACCAATGTGCTATCTCCGTGGTATCGGTAACACACAATCCATTTATATAAAAGTTATTTGGATATTTTAATTTAGTGTAGTTCTTATTTATAAGTTGTTTAATGGTGTCCCGTGTTTTCCTAACGTTTGATTTTAATTGGTCAAATAGGTTTCCGTAGTAGATCTTTTTGGCGTTTCTGATAGTTTTGTTTAAAATGTTTTTATATACACGAAGATTGACCAATATGTTATTGTAAGAGGTGTCACTTTGTGGAGTCTGTTTTAGTTTCCAATATGGTTTGTCTTTATATCTAATAGATTTAATAATTCCAGCTGTTATCCAGCTGAACTTTTTATGTTTATACTTACTATAGCGAACTGTTTTAATTGGAACGTGATTTACGTATAATTAAGTAAGTATGCGTTCAATTATTCCATAATTAATGTTTGGATCTGAATGAATATCCTGATTGAGTTTTTCCATAATGCCCGTCTGACGTACAGATTCACAGTAACTTAAAGAAGACTTTTCGTTGTTTGTCCTAAATTTTATGTGTTTGTGTGTACTTTGTTTGGTTTGTAATTTGTCAAAGCTTATGAAATATGGTGGATGATCTGATATGTTGCTCATTAAAACAACCTGATGTACAATCTCTAGTGGCAGTTGAGAGCTTAATTACAGTATATAATTATGATCGATAAGTGTACAATTAGTGGAAGAAAAGCGAGTCAGTGGAGTAATCCTTGGGTAAAAACCGTATGTACAAAATAGATCAAAATAATCCCCAATTCTTTGCCTATCATTCACTTTCAGCAGATCAAGGTTAAAATCTCCAACTATTATTGTTTCTGAACTTTCCTTTCCTAATTTTGACAGGATAGGTGACAATTCATCAATAAAAGTGTATATTTGCCCCATAAATATTAAAAAACAGACCTTCCAAAATAGCGGATGACTGGCATAAATTCCTTATGTTGTACCGGTAACGTTCATTTAGATATATAATTAAGCCGACATTACCTGAACAGTTTTTACCTTGATGAATGATATTATAATTAGGAATCTGATATTGAGATAAGTCTGAATCCTCTGAGAGCCAGCTTTCCTGTAGACATATTGCACTAAAGCCAGTGCCTTTGTTGTCCAGTAGAAGTGGAGAGAGGTAGTTGAACTTTGCATTAAAGCTTTAAATATTTCAGCTGAAAACGGTAAAATTATCTTTAGTAGAAGCAAGAGCATCATTTAGTCTTAGAGTGTTTATGCACGGCGAATGCGTTAGCATAGCCATGTCTTCATTATTGTCATCTGAATTACCGAGAATATGATTCAGATTGTTTGTAGCTGACCCACCAAAATTTACTAGTATTCTGTCTTCCGATAAACTATCTTGTACACGTTGTGACACTGTTAGTGGGTAGATTGATATCGTGCACCACAGTGGGAGTAATTATCAAACTGGAAAGACAGTCCGGTAACACTAAAGTAATGGATCTTATTTGATCTGGCGTCTGGTCACAGCAATTGAATAGATGATCCAAATATAAGTAAAATAATAATGTAAACATATTGAACATAATAGGTGTTACTTAAACCTGTAACAATTAAATTCTTATAATGAAGTATTGAGCCAACAACCTTTGACCGTGCAATGTACATTACGATGAATAACCTAACCCTAATTTATAATATCGGCGTATGTATGTGTCCTATTTTCGAAGTCCATCTGTCAGATATGATCCAATTCTAATATGTGGGTGCAAGTTGTTAGTCGGCCAAGTCGCGGCAAGGTTTAGGAATCGGCGCCGCTTGTTGACACCCTTGTTTGTTAATATTAACTATGTATTTCGTTTTAATACATCACTAAACATATCAGAATTTACGTCGAAATACACAAAACACCAACTGCACAAATGGACCATGGACCTGCTACGGGCTGACTGAAGTCGCGGAAAAACTTGTTGAACTCCACAAAACCGCCAAACTTATCGCCCAGCGGTACCATAGACTGGAAATGTGGAATATACGACTGCAAGACACACCAGCAGTCGTCAAAATGGGACTACGCCCAGCTGGATCTGCTGGCCATCACTTAGCCGTCTACGCAATGGGGTCGGCCGAGTAACAACAACTATGATATAGTGGCGCTACATTGACGAGACACGGTCAACGACGTGCTTTTGGGGAACCACAATTTCGTGTGCCTAAGCAGTTCCATTCCCCATGAATCCCCGGTGTATTTGGACGTGCAACCCTTTCTTAGTTTATGTAGGTTGAAAATGGGCAATTCTTCCAATGTATTTGAAGTTCGTATTTCAACTGTGCACACCGCATTAAATGTAAAACCTGCAGCACAGGTTGCACAGTCTGAAATAAATAGTCTGGATAACTACATCAGTGTAGAAGACAAACTGGTACCTGTTAACAATAAAAGTGTGACCAAAAAAACCTTGTTGCTGCTATATAATGTTCCAGCATAACAATCTACAAGGGAAAGGATACTTAATCAAGACTGCACAAGCACAGTATCAGCTAGACTATTTAAAATGCACCACACACAAATGCTGGGTGTAAGTAACCCCCCGTTCTGCTGTTGTACAATGGTCAGTCTATGTAAGGGGAAATATACACTTGAAAAGACTGCACGAGCATAAAGCTGCTAGTCTGCTATATTGGAATTAAAAACCAATGCATGATAGTGGGTGATAGCGCTATAAAATCTATAACTGACAGTAAAACAAATACACCGGGGAGGGAGGGTGGGAATAAAAATTTCTCTCAGAATCAAAAGTCGTAGACGGTGTCGCTCTCTCGTCTGGCGTAGTGCAGAAAAGTAATTTGCAAACCTGCGCCTCTAGTATCTTCCCGCAATTTTTTCCGCGGGCGCCGCTAACCAACGGGACGCCTCCCGGCCAGCCTATTTGAGCGCTTTATAGGCTGTACCAATTTCCAGGAAGAGAGGGGTGACAGGTTGTTATTAAATAGCCCCCAGCTTGCCGCTAGGAGGCTTTCTACACCTGCACACAAAAGTACTTTTTAGTCTAAAGACCAACAATGTATATGCCGCCGCTTTTGCTGCTCACTACTAGACGATCCGTTTACGCGATTTCGAAATTAGCTCAGGTACGTTATACTCTCAGGTTGTAGTCATTGTGATCATGTTGGATACCCTCATAGTGTACATAAAGTCACCACATAATGTTTTACAGATGTATTTGAAGTCAAGTGAAGTCTCTGAAGGAAAATCGTTGCTTTTTATGCACATTTCCAACAGCTGACTGGTATAAGCAATACTGAAAACGATATCTTAAAAACCGAAACGGCTACCCATTACAATGTCAACAAGATTTGTTTGAAACCATTAAGTATCATAACTGCCACGTTTCAACTCTCGCCCTTTGCCTTGGCCACCAACGGAGACCTGCCACTAATGGTCCAGGGTTTCGATGCTTCAATTGCTGTGTACAAATCTCTGTCATTTTGACCATCACGGGTTGACATGTATATAATCATCATTTTCACGTGATTTCATATCTTAGCAGTAGTTTGAATTGGCATAGCTTAATATGGGCCTGCATACCATAGATCATGCAATACACCACAGACCCCATGTAATATTGCGTACACAAGACGTGCCGGCAACACGCATTTCCGTACGTCTTGTTCAGCGTAGTTAGGGCAGCTCTCAGTCACGTAATTATTACGTCATAACGTAGATGGGAGGTATGAGTTGAGATTGGTGGGAGGTGGGAGGTTGACCCCCAAAACAAGTGGGAGGTAGAAGGTTGGTCCCCAAAGCAGGTGGGAAATGGGAGGTTGATACCCCTGCTGCATACCCTCATTATAGTGCATACGTTCCAATTTAAGAATGGACTTTTTCTTGGATTGCAGTTTACGCATGTTGCACTCCGAGAGAGATTTCTTGACAAATTAGTTTAGCAAATGAAATAAACATGCGCATCTTCGGCACATCAAATGTAGGTCTAAGTTGTGGCAGGGGTAATACGGTCGATTTTCACGCATGCGCGGAGGTTGCGTTTCCGTCTCTCGTAGATGGTTTCATTATAATACTCATCCAAGTCGTCTCTCCATCGTTCCTCGTAATGTCTTCCTTCAGTTACAGTTGTAACAACTTGCCCCAATACAATTGTAACAACTTGCCCCAAACACAATGTTTGCAACTGAACGCATGTGGACGATAACAAATCATGATTTTCATTTTAACTTCTACTTGGTATAACCCCATATACTATACAGTATATGTGTTTCTCGTTTCATTCACGAAACAAAAGAGTGGCTGCATGAGATGGTATTATGTGGGCATAGCAAACATGTTTAGGTGGTTAAAAAGTCGTTTTTCTCCACACCTGGTTAATTTCGTCTTCTTAACTCCCGATTTTTGGACAGTGTGTCCAGCGTCCGCATGTGGCCATCCAACGCCACATCGCGGTGTCTAATTAATCTAGATGTATTATTCGCTCAAACTCCTCACCAGTGCCGCAAATAACCATTTCGTGATACGCTGAGTGGCGCCACTGTTGGGGAGTGTGTGGTGCCACCTAACAGATCTAGCACAGTTAATCAATAACTCTTGGACACTATTTTGGCTTATGATACTTTGGTGGTAGTGAAAACCTCGGAAATGGACATGTTGGCGAAGTTGTTGCCGCTAACAGCGGCTGACGTCGGTTTGTTGTTACTTGCTACGGTCGTTATGTATGTCATGTGAGTACAATACTTGGTGCGCGACGTTTATGTGGAATTGTGGTGATGTTTTTGTTTCCCGTGTTTTTATGTGTTTACAGCACAGTGAGCACACTGCTGACGCTGCAGTGCCAAGAACCCTGGCCTGAGTCACAGACAAACTCACACAGTGACATCGTCACTGATGACTGGCCTGGATTGTGTTGACTATATCAGGTCTACGTTTTGCCTACGGTGCAAACTTGTACCTATGCTGGACCATTTTGAGATAATTAAGTTATTGCAAAGTGCTATACATCATTGGAAAGGTTTATTATTAACAATGTCGGAGCTCGTTAGGCGGCGTTAGTAGTGCTGTGATCGGCAAGTTGACCAAAACGTGTACCCGCAGAGGCCTGTTTATAGGGGGTGCCAATTATGGTCCATAGCAGCTGACATAGACCACCTATGATAAAAGTGTGCATATGCCTGTAAAGCTAAATAAACGTACTTTACTCAGATATACATCGTGTTTTATTTCTTTAAGTGAAAGCATTTTTTTAATCAAGGTGAAAATTTCATGATTCTCGCAAATCTGGGATTCACCTTGATTCACGAAAAAAACCATTGTATGTCGATCTTTCGTTGATCCTTTATTTTAGGTAATTTACGATTCACAAAAGTAAGGTATACATTGTTGAATATAACCAAACAATTTGTCTTCAGAATGTTGCCACCATGTCATATGTCAGATTGCATAGATCAAGGGACTGCATGTGTTTATGTAGATACACGTGTAATTAATCAATTAAACAAGCTAATTTGACATGACAAAGTATCGGTTTGCAACAAGCCCACTAGGTGGCGCCGTTTTCGATTTTAAGTATCCTGCTAGACTATGAAAATCAGGGTTGAAAAAAATCACAAAAATCGGATTTTTTTATTTAAATCAGATTTTTTTAATTTATTTGATTTTTTAAAAATCTGGTACACACAATGTCATAAAATATTTTACTATCAGGCTATCTGGTGTCAATACAGCTACACAAGTGTGCGCACTTTGTGCTTTTGTATTAAAAAACACAAAACTTTGTTGATCTCGATGCTTGTAAACAATTATTTGTGTTAAATTCATATAAATCNAATCGGATTTTTTTATTTAAATCAGATTTTTTTTATTTATTTGATTTTTTTAAAATCTGGTACACACAATGTCATAAAATATTTTACTATCAGGCTATCTGGTGTCAATACAGCTACACAAGTGTGCGCACTTTGTGCTTTTATATTAAAAAACACAAAACTTTGTTGATCTCGATGCTTGTAAACAATTATTTGTGTTAAATTCATATAAATCAGCGATTTAAAAAACAAAAATCATAAATCAATGATTTTTTTGGAGCGATTTAAATCATGATTTAAATCAATGATTTAAATCAAATAATTTAAATCAAACAACCCTGATGAAAATATATCAATAAAATGCAGAATTTACGTGTATTCATGTTTGTAAAAAAGTTCACCCTTCACTGGACGCTAAATATTAAAAATGAGTGCCATAAATCATTATTTATGTAATAGAAATTTGTCGCTGCATGGGCGGTGCCATTTAGTGGCCCACAATGAAATGAATTTTTGACACTGTTGCACGTAGGGGCGTCACTTTTAGGAGTGATGTAAGTCACTAGCCAGAACTAGCCAAGCCCAAATATTGTCTAGTAATGGTAATAAATGATCAACGAAAGACATACAATGGTTTTTTAGTGAATCAAGGTGAATCCCTGATTTGCTAGAATCATGGCATTTTCACCTTGAGCAAAAATACTTTCACTTAAAGAAATAAAACACGATGTATATCGGAGTAAAGTATGTTTAATCAGCTTTATAAGCATATGCACACTTTTATTATAGGTGGTCTATGTCAGCTGTTATAGGCACCCCCTATAAACGGGCCTCTGTGGGCACATGTTTTGGGCAACTTGCCGATTACAGCACTACTAGTGCCGCCTAACGAGATCCAGCATTGCTATGCAAAGACGCAATGGTTATAGTCAGCTAACTGCTTTATACTGTACCGGTGATGGCGGTGTAGGTTTCGCCTGATTTTGTCTCATTTTGTGATCTCGCTGGATCTCTCATTAGATACATCACTGATCCGAGATAAATCATATGTCAGTCATTAGGAGTATGCTCCATGTATGTGCCGTCTTTTCTTTTTTCTTTATCAAATTTGCAACGTAAAAACGAAAACAGCACACAAAGACAAAGTTTGTTTTTCATTTTGAAATTTGACGTAAGAAAGACAAAAAACGAATGCAAATTATTGTACACAGTGTTTGTAATATAAGTTAGAAAAACAACACGAAGACGCAACAAACCATTTTTTCTATTTTATTGCATCAGAATGAAAAAAACTAAAAGCGACTGCAGCACCACTCGTTTTTCGTTCTGGCATTTGTTTTGTTGATGTAAAAATAACATAAAAATGTATATGCACATAACATATTATATAACATGTATAACATGTATGCATGTATACATGCACACATATGTACGTGCATGCGTGCATGCATGCATGCATATTTGTGTATGTGCTAAGTGGCCACATGCACATAACATACATGTGTGTGTGCGTGCATGCGTGCGTGCATGGTTCTATGTATGCATGCCTGTATGCATACGTACGTACGTACGTACGTACGTACGTACATACATACATACATAGCAATGTACATACATACCATACATTATATGCAAGTATGCATGAATGCATCCATACATGTATGCATGCATGCATATATACATAGAACCACGCATGCATGCACGCACGCACACACACACACAGAAACATGCACGCATACATGCATGTATGCATGCATATATATGTTATGTATTTACCCGCATATATTATGTGTGTGGCCGCTTAGCACACCAGCGAATCAGATGCCAGAATGAAAAATGTGTGGCGATGCAGTCGCTTTTCGTTTTTCATTAGAAAAAGCCTCACTGTACGGTAATATGCAATGCAAGGTATAAAAATTATGAGGCCGTACGATTACTTGCAGTCAAACTGTGTAATAACAGTGCCTTAATGCAGTCATTTCGCGTAATGACTGGAATTTTCAGTCATTTCGCAAAATGCCTGAGTGAAACAGTCATTTCACGTAATGCATGAACATGTCAGTCATTACGTGAAATGACTGATTACGCAGATTGACTGTAACATATATATGTTTATGGTTAATGAAACACAGTTTTATTCATAGCACATCTGTATGTTTGTCAGCTAGTTAGAATATTTGTTCGAAAACACTAATAATTTAGCGCATAACATTTCCCAGTTACAATATGCCAGTCGCAAATAGTCAAGTAAAATTAGCAAAAATAACGAATGTTATATTAAATAAGGTCCACGGAGCCCATTTCCCCGCTAGTATATGATAATCATTTCAGCCCACTGAGCCCACTGGCACCAGTTGTATACACGGTTGATTCAGCCCATGCAAGCGAGAACACTTCACGGTTCACCGGTTGCAAAAACGGTTGGTTCGGCCCATGGGCAATATCCAGTTGCGAGATTCCGCATTAGTTGCCGCAGTCCTGCCGATCTCCTTTACGTTTATAGATATTCACAATCAGCGCATCTTTGAAGTCCTGCAGCAATTCACCAGACTCCCAGTAGCCTCATGTATCTGTCCAGCAGATTGGCAATGAGGATGTCACCTCCATGTTTATACACCTCAGCTAATCTGGCTGCCTTATTGTTTGCTAAGGCATTCCTGAAATGCAGCGTGGTTATCGCGAAGAAGTGTTTCTATCGCTGGATCATTGTAATCAAGCCAATCTGCGTTTACAGGTCGCGGGTAGCCGAGAGATTCTGCGGCAGCAATGCAGACAGTAGAGCGGAAGGATTCCCTGTCGTTGTTTATCGAATTCTCGGCATTGCTCGAAGACGGCACAAAAGCATGTTGCATAGAGTTGCATAGATCATTTGATCTCAGATGTTGTCGGGTACACTGAAGTAGCTGTTGGTGATAGCGAGGTCAAAGTCTGCACACAAAGAGATAAGCAATTCTCCATTAACATTGCAGTTGCCTCGTCTAAACCTTCCCAACACTCTGTCCCAAGTCTCATGATTGCTGCCGACACGCGCATTGAAGTTTCCGAGAACAATAAGTTTGTCCGTTGTTGATATGGCTCTCAGCGCGTGGCGCAGCTCCTCATAGAACCATTCTTTTGCCGTATCGCTGCTTGGCAGGGTCATAGCATAAACGCTGAATACTGTGGCAAATGTGTTGTTGGATGCAGATGCACATTTTCATGAGGCGGTCTGAAATCGCCTTTGATGGTTCAATGATGTTCTCTATCAATCGGTTTCCAACAGCAAAACCGACACTGGATGTGCCATTCTTATCCATCGCTCATGTGTATCCCTTTTCATGCAATTCTCTTGCATCTGCGAATCATGTTTCTGACAATGCAGTAATATCTATGTTGTAGCAATCGAGCTCCTTTGCAATCAATGCAGTACGTCTACGTGCTCTGCCATTGTTCAAGTCTAGTAATGTTTGTACATTCCAGCTTCCAATAGTAAGTTTCAGTCTTTTCTGTGTTTTTCGACCACATATAGTAGAGTCCCGTTGACCGCGGTGTGCCAGCCAGGAGTTAGTTGAACAAGCCTTTTTACCCCGCGTTTTCTTGGGGCATCCCCTGATTGGGGCAGGCGGGGCATCCCTAAATAGGGTCACCTGGTCAGTTGGGAAGGACCTCACACTGCCGTAGTTCTCAAGCAGTGTGCGACCATCACTCCCAGTCCACTCTCATGTGGGAATCCCACTACCAGCTTCCAGCTTCTCAGGCCTGCCAGCGCCGTGGTACCCCATCGCTGTGAGACTTCACAAAACATTAAACAGGTTACGGTGTTACCTGCTCAGAGCATTAAGTATATTCTACCTTGTGCAGGAGTAGATTATACTCTCTGGACCAATATGCTCTGTGTCCAGTGGTGAACACCTGTTCAACGGCTGGAAAGCATGTTGGTTGCCCCGCAGTACTCAAATAACTAGAGTGACTGGTCCATGCCAAAAAAATACTTCCGCCATGCACCGTGCGAATCCACCAGTGAAGCAGTACCTGCTGCTGCCTTCATCACAATCTCCCACCCTGCTGCCATTGGGTTTGCTATTTTCCCATAGCTGGGACATGGGTTGGTGATTGGCAGAACATATTCCACATGCCAGTGGGTCATGCACAATGCACCTCTAGGGCCCCAGGTTGCTCCGAGATCCTCCGCCAGATTTGCCTGGTGCCTTGCGGAAACCATTTTCCATCAGTTACCTCGAGGAGATTACGGTGAGAGTCTTCCTTAGGAGAGGCTACTGTACTGGCAGGCAATACTTCCTCTAGGAGAGACTACTGTACTGGCAGGAAGACTTCCTCTAGGAGAGACTACTGTACTGGCAGGCAATACTTCCTCTAGGAGAGACTACTGTACTGGCAGGCAAGACTTCCTCTAGGAGAGATTACTGTACTGGCAGGCAAGACTTCCTCTAGGAGAGACTACTGTACTGGCAGGCAAGACTTCCTCTAGGAGAGACTACTGTACTGGCAGGCAATACTTCCTCTAGGAGAGGCTACTATACTGGCAGGCAATACTTCCTCTAGGGGAGACTACTGTACTGGCAGGCAAGACTTCCTCTAGGAGAGACTACTGTACTGGCAGGCAAGACTTCCTCTAGGAGAGACTACTGTACTGGTAGGCAAGACTTCCTCTAGGCGAGACTACTGTACTGGCAGACAAGACTTCCTCTAGGCGAGACTACTGTACTGGCAGGCAAGACTTCCTCTAGGAGAGACTACTGTACTGGCAGCAATACTTCCTCTAGGAGAGACTATTGTACTGGCAGGCAAGACTTCCTCTAGGAGAGACTACTGTACTGGCAGACAAGACTTCCTCTAGGAGAGACTACTGTACTGGCAGCAAGACTTCCTCTAGGAGAGACTACTGTACTGGCAGGCAAGACTTCCTCTAGGAGAGACTATTGTACTGGCAGACAAGACTTCTTCTAGGAGAGACTACTGTACTGGCAGGCAAGACTTCCTCTAGGAGAGACTACTGTACTGGCAGGCAAGACTTCCTCTAGGAGAGACTACTGTACTGGCAGGCAAGACTTCCTCTAGGAGAGACTACTGTACTGGCAGGCAAGACTTACGCAATCGGCTTGCTTTTCGCCGAAGCTAGCCAGCGGTGGAAGCTGAGAGCAGAAGTGATGAGCACAACTACCCACTACCACAACTACCCACTACCACAACTACCCACTACCACAACTACCCACTACCACAACTACTCACTACCACACTAGATACACCACTAAAGCCTGTACCAGAAGGTACCAACCAATATGTACATAAAACATGCAAAACATGCATATATATACATACTTACGTACGTATATGTAAGCATGTTTGCACGTAAGTTTGTATATATGCATTGTTTGCATACATACGTGTTTGTAGCATTCAGCGAAATGCAAATTGTGTCCAGTCCATAAATTGATGATTGCTTGATTAAAATTTCGTTTCGTATGGCCATTTTTTGCAACGAAAATAATCGTGATTAATCAACTAATTAAGTTTTATTCATATATCGCCACGTTGTAAATGTGATTATCTTTGAATTAGAGATCGTCTTAGACACAGCGACCGAGGAACGCACTCCAGCGATGCGTTTTAATTGGACGAATCGTTCATTTACATAAATCCAAAATTACCATCATCAGAGTTATTGCCTTGTGCATACTTATGCGTGATGCGTCCAGTATTCCCACAGTCATAATATTATTCCCATATTCATAATGCTATTCCCACAGTCATACTATTATTTAAATCAGCATTGTCGCTCTCTGTGTATTTAGTATGCGCCGATAGTGCCGTGTTTCTGGAACAAGAATTTGTATCCTTCATGCTGATCGCAGGCGTCATGTGCAGGCTCGTCATGAAAATACATGGTTTATTGTCATTCACAATCCACCAATAGTGTTTTATGCCCGCATTCGATCAACCTTGCTGTTCTGCCAATTTCCGCCACAGTGCTTACAGATAGCCTCTCATTATATGAACGGCCACTGTTGTTGGAAGCCGGATTAACATGGACGTCCCGTCGATCTTGTGCAAATGGTCGATGTTCGACGATATTCTCACAAACCGTGACTTAGGTAAAACTAACGTGGCAAGGATAACAGGATATATGCAAACCGATATATTGAAATGAGCGTGCCAAAATATTCCAAAAAATGAACACTGATTAAAGCAGACTAATATTCCAAATTGACGTATTGCACAATGGATGGGAGGAGAAGACGTGGACCTATTGTTAGCTATCAATGGATAGGGGAAGAAGACGTGGACCTATCGTTAGCTATCAATGGATGGGAGAGAAGACGTGGACCTATCATTAGCTATCAATGGATGGGGGAGAAGACGTGGACCTATTGTTAGCTATCAATGGATGGGAGGAGAAGACGTGGACCTATCGTTAGCTATCAATGGATGGGGGAGAAGACGTGGACCTATCGTTAGCTATCAATGGATGGGGAGAAGACGTGGACCTATTGCTAGCTATCAATGTATGGGGGAGAAGACGTGGACCTATTGTTAGCTATCAATGGATGGGGGAGGAGACGTGGACTTATCGTTAGCTATCAATGGATGGGGGAAGAAGACGTGGACCTATCGTTAGCTATCAATGGATGGGGGAGAAGACGTGGACTTATCGTTTGCTATCAATGGATGGGGAAGAAGACGTGGACCTATCGTTAGCTATCAATGGATGGGGGAAGAAGACGTGGACCTATCGTTAGCTATCAATGGATGGGGAAGAAGACGTGGACCTATCATTAGCTATCAATGGATGGGGGAAGAAGACGTGGACCTATCGGTAGCTATCAATGGATGGGGGAAGAAGACGTGGACCTATCGTTAGCTATCAATGGATGGGG
>SDWI01002165.1:0-20429 GCA_009193005.1 Lamellibrachia luymesi
CGTTGCGCCCTCTGGTGACGGTTTCACTACAAACCGGTGTAATTTATGCAAATTTATGCAAATTACCCCGTGGCGCCCCCTGGTGGTGAAACTGCTCTCGACCAATCAGATGCTTAACCAAATATTGCCATTGCGATAATAGGGGATTATACGGTGGCGCCCCTAGCGGCAATAAGCGCACGACCAATCAGAACGCTCCATTTCAAATTTCAACCAATCAGAAGCTTACCCAAATCTTGCCATTTTTAAAGGATTGAAAAACACTAACATACTACTGATGACCAATGTCAAAAAAGACAAGACGAATGGGAGCGCACAAGTCAATGTCCACCAACAGTGACTGACCAATACCAAAAAGACATGACAAATGGGAGCGCCCAAGTCAAAATCCACCAATAATAGGTGACCAATGTCAAAAAAGACAAGACGTGTAGGAACGCACAAGTCAAAGTCCGCCAACAGTGGCTGACCAATGTCAAGAAAGACCAGTTTACCTATAACTCCTACAGTTTATCCATACCTCCTACAATTTTCCTATAACAACAATTTATCATACCTCCTACAGTTTACTCGTAACTCGTACAGTTTACCCATAATTCCTATAGTTTACCCATAACTCCTACAGTTTACCCATAATTCCTACAATTTACCCACACCTCCTACAGTTTACGCATAATTCCTACAGTTTACCTATAATTCCTACATTTTATCCATAATTCCCACAGTTTACTCATAATTCCTAAGGTGACCAATGTCAAAAAAGACAAGACGAATGGGAGCGCACAAGCCAAAGTCCACCAACAGTGATTGACCAATACCAAGAAGATAAGACGAGTTGGAGCGCACAAGTCAAAGTCCACCAATAATGGTTGACCAATATCAAAAAAAGACAAGACGAGTAGAAACGCACAAGACAAAGTCCATAAATAATGGGTGACCAATGTCAAAAAAGACCAGTTTACCCATAACTCCTACAGTTTATCCATATCTCCTACAATTTACCGTGACTGACCAATGTCAAAAAGACAAGACGAGTGGGAACGCACAAGTCAAAGTCCACAAACAGTGACTGACCAGTGTGAAAAAGACAAGATGAGTGGGAGCGCACAAGTCAAAGTCCACCAACAGTGGCTGACCAATGTCAAAAAGACAAGACGAGTGGGAACGTACAAGTCAAAGTCCACCAACTGTGACTGACCAGTGTGAAAAAGACAAGATGAGTGGGAGGGCACAAGTCAAAGTCCACCAACAGTGGCTGATCAATGTCAAAAAGACAAGACGAGTGGGAGCGTACAAGCCAAAGTCCACCAATAGTGACTGACCAATGTCAAAAAGACAAGACGAGTGTGAGCTCACAAGCCAAAGTCCACCAACAGTGACTGACCAGTGTGAAAAAACAAGACGAGTGGGATGAGTGGGAGCGCACAAGCGAACCAGAGTCCAACAACAGTGATTGACCAATGTCAAAAAGATAAGACGAGTGGAAGCGCACAAGTCAAAGTCCACCAACAGTGACTGACCAGTGTGAAAAAGACAAGACGAGTAGGTATGCACAAGTTAAAGTCCATCAACAGTGACTGACCTATACCAAAAAGATAAGACGAGTGGGAGTACGCAAGTCAAAGTCCACCAATAATAGGTGACCAATGTCAAAAAAGACAAGACGAGTGGGAGTGCACAAGTCAAAGTCCACCAATAATGGGTGACCAATGTAAAAAAAACGCAGTTTACCCATAACTCCTACAGTTTATCCATACCTCCTACAATTTACCTATAACTACAATTTGTCATACCTCCTACAGTTTACCCGTAACTTCTGCAGTTTACCCATAATTCCTACAATTTACCCACACCCCCTACAGTTTACCCATAATTCCTACAGTTTACCTATAATTCCTACATTTTATTTATAACTCCTTCAGTTTACTCATAATTCCTACAGGTTACCCAGGGTTTTTCCCGGTTTGAACCGGTTTGAACCGTTGTCTTTGGACCTACAATACATAAAGTAGCAGGTCTTTGGACCTATAATACATAAAGTTGTAGGTGCTTGAACCCACAAAACCTAAAGTGGTAGGTATTTGGACCTACAATACATAAAGTTTTATATTCTTGGAACTACAATACATAAAGTTGTAGGTCCTTGGACCTACAATACATAAAGTAGCAGGTCTTTGGACCAACAATACATAAAGTTGTAGGTCCTTGGACCTACAATACATAAAGTAGCAGGTCTTTGGACCTACAATACATAAAGTTGTAGGTCTTTTGACCTACAATACAAAAATATGTAGGTTTTTGGACCTACAATACAAAACGTAGCAGGTCTTTGGACCTACAATATATAAAGTTGTAGGGCCTTGGACCTACAATACATAAAGTAGCAGGTCTTTGGACCTACAATACAAAAAGATGTATGTTTTTTGACCTACAATACATAAAGTGGTAGGTCCTTGAACCTACAAAACCTAAAGTTGCAGGTCTTTGGACCTACAGTACATTAAGTTGTAGGTCCTTGGACTTACAGTACATAAAGTAGCAAGTCTTCGGACTTATAATACATAAAGTAGGAGGTGTTTTGACATGCAATACATAAAGTTGTAGGTCCTTGGACCTACAATATATAAAGTTGTAGGTCCTTGGACCTACAATACATAAAGTTGTAGGTCTTTGAACCTACAAAACATAAAATAGCAGGTCTTTTGACCTACAGTAAATAAAGTTGTAGGTTCTTGGACCCACAAAACCTAAAGCAGCAGGTCTTTGGACCTACAATACATAAAGTAGCAGGTCTTTGGACCTACAATACATAAAGTCGTGTGTCCTTGGACTTACAATACATAAATTAGCAGGTCTTTGGACCTACAATACATAAAGTAGCATGTCTTTGGACCTACAATACATAAAGCTGCAGGTCTTTGGACCTCCAATACATAATATATATAATGCAGCTGGCGTAAGACACACACAACTCGCAGGTGCGGCGGTGTTTATGCATTATTGACCTTGACCTTTTGACCTCGCGGTGTTCATGCAGACTCGTATCATTATAGGCGGTATGTAGGTGTCGACGCGAAACGACATACGTCGAAAAGTTCTCCATATAATGCAATGATGCGATATGCGTCGTATAGCTTACATGCACGGCTACATTTTCCCCGCAGCATGCACGAACTTTCGTCCGCTAGGTTTCAGTCTGCTAGCAGGGTGAAAATGTGGGGATGTGTTTCTTTTCGTGAGCGTGGAAAATTCCATAACGTTGTTCGAACGTTCCAGAAAAGAAGAAAAAACTACATGAAACCGGTTCAAATCGGTTTTGTACCCAGACACGTCTCGAAAAGCGCGCCATAATCGGCAGTAGTAAACCGAGCCGCCACTGTCATCACAACCGTTCTTCCTGTATATTATTTTAGAGTTAGGGTTCACTACTGACGACAGAATTAGGGTTACTAACCCTAACCCTAACTGACAATTATTCCTACAGTTTACCAGTTTTTTCTCGAATTTTCCGTTAGGGTTACTAACCCTAACCCTAACTGGCAATTATATCAACGCAAAAGGTCGGTAACCTTTGACCTTCGACCTTGCCCCGCAGTGCCGTCTGGTAATCGTATCAATGCAAAACTACATGGCAGCAAAGCAAGATGGCGGTCTCCATAGAGAGGTCACGTGATATGCAAATCAGGAACTGTGACGTCGTAAGTCACGTGACTGCTCTCGACCCATCAGAACCGTCGACACAATTGAACCGTAGCGCCCCCTGGCGACGGTTTCACCACAAAAGGGTGTAATTTATGCTAATTTATGCTAATTTATTAAAATTAGCTGTTACGTCATAGGTCACGTGACGGCTCTCGACCAGTCAGAACCGTCGACACAATTGACTTGTAGCGCCCCCCCTGGCGGTGAAACTGCTCTCGACCAATCAGAAAGTGCCCCGCATTTGAGCGATAATAGGGGATTATACCATGCCCCCCCCCTGGCGGCAATAAGCGCACGACCAATCAGAACGCTCCATTTAAAATTTCGACCAATCAGAATGAAGCAAATCTGCCCCGCATTTTTAAGGATTGAAAAAGACATACATACTACTGATGCATTAGCAGTATCATACTTCAGGCACTCCAAACAGGGTTTTAGGAAACTTACACCGTTGTGGAAGTCTTTGATAGATATGACGAGGAGAACTCGGAAAACGTCTGAACGTGACCGCCGGGCAGGATCTAAATCTGCTTACAAGCAATATCAGGTGATTGGTGGACGCTCGGTACCTCCGTGAAAACAGATCCTCAGTGCACCATCCAACAAGCAATCACTCGTGAATTTTCCATGATTTGGATGTCATCACATAATATAACCAAGCCAGATATTGGGTTCCCGGAGCAATGGGAGAAACAGAACATACACTTGTGTCTGTTTACTTCAAAGGTCCAATGGCTTCAGAGCTTTTAGAAGGACTCGTCTGTTCATGTTCCAGTAGTCGTTGCACCATTAACAGTGTGTGTAGTCAGGGCAGCTTGCCCTGCACTGAACTGTGCGCATGCCATGGGCATGAACATCGCGGAAACTCACACTCGCTTGACAGAGACCAGGATGATCTGGATAAAGATGATGAAGACGGTGAATAGGAGGTAGGTCACACCATTAGCAGAAACTGAATGCATCTGGTAGTCTGAGCAAATTTACTTAATTTTGATCTCATATACTCGATGATTCCATATTTGCTATACATAATAGTATATGACATTTTGCCAAATATCCGAGAAAACATAGCACAAGATATCGATATTCTAATTCACTGATACTTATTTCATCGATTGAGTAAACAAAATGTGAGGAAAGTAGCTTTCCTGAAGTGAAATACGTATGATTATCGAATGACGAGCAAACGCTATTGTAACTTTACGAAATGGCACAATTTCGAAAATTCATCGTTTGACGGTGACCTTGTTTGATCTTCGCTCCACGCACATTACATCCATTGGTAGCACCACAGCATACCTCAATTTGGCGGGGAGATATTAAGCTTTCAAACTGCGTATGATATGCAGGTAAAGGTTGGTAAAGCAAATACACAGCCATTGTAATTGCATAACGTTTTTCCGAATACCATAATTTCGATAATTCATCAATTGGCAGTGACATTGTTTGACCTTCGCTCCATACTGACTGCACCACTTGACAGCACCAAGCCTCATTTTGACGGGGAGACAATAAACTTTCACATGATATGTGATGTGTCTGTGTGTAATGAAATAAAGAAGATATCTTCCTTTTTAACATTTTGCGGAAAACCACAATTTCAAAAGGCTTGAGGGTAACCTTGTTTGACCCTCGCTCCACGCTTACTGCACCTCGTGACAGCGCGACATCATACCTACCTTTAACTGGAAGATATTAAGCTTTCAAATTTTATATGATGTGGATGTGTGTAGGACGGGGGGGGGGCATTTAAATCCCTAAAATAAAGCACTTTTGGAGAATTGCCCCTCGCCTACAAAGCCAAACACCATATTGCAACGTTACAACTTTTATTCGGCATACAGAAGAAAGAAGGGACAGTCGATAAATTACTTTGTGGCAGAATTGAGGAATCTAGCTACGAACTTTAATTTGGGGAAAACTAGTAAAGCTGGTGTGCAACTGACTGTTTGATTATTCCTCGAAGAAAATTTTAGGGATCGGTTAGTCAGTGGTGGTGTGGCAGATACGGCATAATATAATATACTACCCAAATAAAAGTGGCTAAAAGTTACCATAACACAGTAATTTATATTTCATATATTTCATGAATCACTCACAAAGTCATTCTCACAAAGGATAATAAATGAATGGAAACATTTCTGTAAATATTACCACAGTGAATATTATAAAAAAATTACAATTAAGACGAGAGTGTCACGATACGGTCTGCAGAATACATATCGAATTCAGTGTGAACTGTCCTGGCTTAGCAGTAGAGCGTTCGCTTTGTGTGTGAGACGTCTCGGGTTCAACCGGAATGGTGTATTCCGGGGCATTGCGTAGTAATCGTGTGTTCAGACCTCTGATGGATGATTTGTGAACCACCATGAATAACTGTATCATCATATTGATGTAATGTAATGTGTCGTTCCACCCACCTTGCTTCACACAGTAATGTCACCTTCCCTTCACAAAACCCACTTCCTTCAAACCTTCACACTTCCTCTTGATGTTGATCTCTTCTGTAAATTGCTCTAGTCGTCGTTGTCTCTTTGGTGAGTATTTGAATAATACAACAAGGGTCTGCAGGGTGGACATCATATTTTATACTTCAGGAACCTTGCATGCCTTGGCTAGTGCGAGATTCAGGCTGTGGCTAGCACAATGGTAATAATGTGGCACAATTTTCATGAAATTGGCATAATAACTAGTGGTAACACCAGCTCCAGGTCTGGGTTCTGCATTGCATTAATTGCAGTGGTCCCAATTGTCACAATTGTACCCACCATGACGATCTCGATGACTTTTATGATGCAATCGTGGGTACATTGAAGGGGTGTAATCACTCACTTGTGTCAAATTGTAAATGTGCTTTTAAACATGTTGTGGTACCAGGTGAAAGCGCTTCACAGTAGAACTCGTAGTGAGTACTGGTTATGGAGAGAGATTGGAAAACCCAGACAAGTATCCGGTATCCGGTCCATAGGACTGCTCAAAGCGCTTTACACTTCACCCCCTGGCAGACCTGTTCATACCAAGGCCATCTCAACTTCTTTGGGAAGTATTCAGCCATGCTGCAATTGCTGCGCGAACGCTATTCGTTCACATATCCACCACTGTCTGTATTGCCAGGTTCTACAGCTGAGTGAACTGTGGCAACGTGGGGTGATCAAACTTGCCAAAGGTTCGAAGCGACCGCAGTGGGATTTGAAACCGGGTTCTCTCGATTGAGAGTCCGGCCTTCTAACCGGTATGCTATCGCGCCCCACATGAAATTATCAATAATTAATTGTAAGCATGCGATAAGAAAAAGTAAGAAAGATAGAGAAAATATTATTGCTAATATCACTGCAGAAGTGTCACAAGGATCCTAGTAAATTCTGGAAAGAAGTTAAGCACCTTTGTGATAAAGCTTACATTGATTTATGTCAGGATCACATTGCTTTCGACAGTGACACTGGAGATGTTCACTGCCTATTTCAGTTACATTTATATGTGCACCGTACATTGTTTATTTGACTTAAAATGGACCAATCGCAATAGGTCACAATCGCACAAACGCCCGATTCGCAACAACAGTCGAGCAATGTACGCCTAGCTTTATGGGTGAATTGAAGAAAAGCAGCTATTCATGATTCTTAATAGGTTGCCTATGATATATAGCGTTAGCCACATGTTTGCTACGGCCAGCGTCACCAGAAAGGCAATTTTCAGCTTAATGACTAGGATTAACAAGTCGCTGAATCCTATTATTAGAACATTACAATTATTACTATTATGAGCACTCACTCTGTGGCCCAAGCCAGCATGGTCAGGTGGTGCCATCTGTGTTTACATGCATACGCAAATACACACACATGCGCGCGCACATACGCACGCACGCACTTACTCATTCACGCACGCACATTCGTATACCTCTATTTAATTTACTGTAAATATGCATGAGGAAAGGCACAGTTACCACTCTCGAGCATGACATCAACTGTTTATATAGTACAAAACGCGGCATGTATGTCTTCTGTCGCGGACAATCCATCTACATATGAGAATAAGATTTAATTAAATGGCCGTAGCTCGTTTGATGTATAAACAACACACAAGAAAGGTGTTGGTTGTTAAAGGGCAATGCATTGTCTTTTATAAAGTAAATATGCATATATCGTAAACAGCAGTACTGTGCTTATTATCTAAAGAATACACTTGTATTTCGAACTACCGCCAGCATTGAAAATTGCTGAGTATGTGAGACCGGGGCTAGTTGTATACAGGGGCAACTTGTTACAGATACATTTTACGAAAACATAGCACACTTTCTGAGTCACCATTGACAGTTGGTTGGAAGTCCACCAGCAGACACATTGTCCAAAAATCTGGAATTAACGAGATGTGGACATAAATGACTTTTTAACCACCTGAAACGTTTTTGGGTATGCCCATATTATATCATCTAATCGAGCAATTTTTTATGTTTCGTGAATGAAACTTGAAACATGTCTCCTATATAGTTTAAGAGTTTATGCCAAGTAGAAGTTAAATTGAAATTCAAGATATGTTATCGTTCACGTGCGTTCAACCGCAACAATTGTATTGGAGAAAGTTGTCACAACTGTAAGAACGCGGCTCGTACCGATGATTCAGCCAGTGTGCTGACAATGACTGAAAGAACAACATTTATTTAACCATGACGTGTGAACGTTTTATTTCACTTGTGAAGCCTAGCGTACTGGTTTATAACCAGTACTGTAAATGTTAGCAGCGTCAAACAAATTAACAAATATCTCAGGAGGGCAGGTTAATATAAATGGAAAAATATTTGACTCTAGTAGATAAGCCAATGGTTTTCTTGTTCACTTACCATCTGTATGTTTTGCCTTGGGTGACACTCTTGTTAAATCTTGTTACATTTTGATGGCACAGTCCTGTTTGAGCAATTAATAAATATTGCACGATTCTTTGAAATGTGGACATTTCATGCGCGTGTGAATGAATGCGTACGTGTGTGTAATAATAATAATAATAATAATACTATTTTTCTATAGCGCTAATTCCCGCATGGCGGATCGATGCGCTGTACAAGAAATATAATAAATGTATATTAATAAATATAAATAGATAAACTGTAACTTATTAAAAATATCTATATATGAACACTGGTTTTAAGACGTACAATACTAAAAGAGGAATGTAAATTATATAAATTATATAAATAAAATTAAACTTTGGTTTTAAGACTTGCAATGCTAAACCTTTGTATGTAAATTATATAAATTAATTTTAAACAAATTAAACACTGGTTTAAAGACGTACATTAATATGGAAATTATTTAAACTAATATAAAAATAAATAAATAAATAAATACTGTACCAAAAATGTGTATGTAAATTATATAAACTAAACTAAACTAATACTGTACTAACAATTTTTTATGTAAACTATATACATTAATATAAAAACTAAACACTAATTAAAATGTATATAACATTAAAAAGAAATTATAAAGCAATGTCCATCATTTCAAAACAATTTAAATTAATTAAAATGTCTAATAAAAAGATATGTCTTTAAACACTTTCTAAACACAGAAAGTGTTCCCGATGCACGAATGTTCACAGGTAATTCATTCCATAGTCGTGGTGCTGCTGCGCCAAATGCCGAATCGCCAATACACTTCTTTGTTATGCCTTGGTGCAGTGTTGGCGCATAGTTCTGGCGTAGGCGTCCGTCACGTTTTCGTGGTTGAACAAGTTCTGCAAGATAAGACGGCGCCAAACCATTGATGCATTTATAAGTCATTACCAACATCTTGAAGGCGATTCGGCTCTCAA
Organism: Lamellibrachia luymesi; assembly: GCA_009193005.1. NCBI lineage: Eukaryota > Metazoa > Annelida > Polychaeta > Sabellida > Siboglinidae > Lamellibrachia > Lamellibrachia luymesi. Next base: position 9,511 of record SDWI01002165.1, read on the forward strand.
CCGGCAGCCAATGCAGCTCCTTCAAAACTGGTGTGATGTGGTCGTGTTTACTGGTGCGTGTTATTAGCATGGCTGCATTGTTCTGGACACGCTGCAACCGGGCTGTCTGTAATAACGGTATGTTATGCAAGAGGGAGTTACAGTAGTCCAGGCGAGAGGTGACGAGTGCATTGACAGCACTTTTCGCGGCTTCAGTTGTTAAATAGTGCAGTATTGATGACAGTCTGTACAGATGGTAGTTACATGCGGCACACACAGCAGTCACATGATCTGTCATCGTCAGATGTTGATCCATGTGAACTCTCAAATTCCTTATGCGATCTGATGGTGAAACCGTATCGTCTCCGATTCTCAAGGAGCAGCCTCCGTACATCCTGAGATGATGTTTTGATGTAAAGATCATCATCTTTGTTTTTTCGTCGTTTAGTTTCAGCATGCGCAGCGCCATCCATCGTCTGGCTTCCCCAATACAGTTTTCGAGTCGCCTCGCAGTTTTCACTTGGTCGCCTGATGTAGCGGGATTGTACGACGCATATAGTTGAATGTTGTCGGCATACTTATGGTATTTTATGCCATGTCTTTTGAATATCCGCTGCAATGGGGTGGTGTATAGAGTGAACATAACTGGCCCAAGGACCGAGCCCTGTGGCACACCACTCTGTAGCGGAATAGTCGCGGATGTTTTTGAGTCTATCTTGACACAGTGGGTGCGGTCTTCCAAGTACGTCCGGAACCATGATAACGCTATTCCACACACACCGTATTCGTCGTGCAATAGTGTCAGCAAATGTTCATGGTCAATCGTGTCAAATGCACTTGATAAGTCCAGCATGACAAACAGCATTGCACGATTCTTGTCGAGTACACTAGCAATGTCATGCTGAACACGCAGTAGAGCTGTTTCTGTACTGTGAAGCATCTTATATGCCGATTGGTATTCTTCATGCAGCCCATTCAAGGTGAGATGGTCAAGCAAACGACGAACTGCCACTTTCTCCAAGACTTTGCCGACGAATGCTATATTTGACACTGGTCTGTAGTTCTTTAACATGTCTTTGTCGAGAGTGTCGGATTTCAGAAGTGGTTTTACTATTGCTGTTCTCAACGTGATCGGAAAGAGTCCTTGCTTAAAGCTGTTATTCACTATTGCCACCAGATAAGGAATGTGCACACCAACTGTTTTCTTCAACAGATCAGTGGGGCAAGAGTCCAGGCTGCATGTCTTTGATGGGCATAGGCTGATGATGTTCTTCATTTCCTCTTCACTAGTAGGTAGCAGTCGATTGAGTTCGTTCGACAAACGTTGGCTTTGGCTGCCAGAGTCGATAGCACAACAAGAATACTCTTCGTCATTGGTCAGCTTTGTGTGTATCTGCATTCTAATTCCTTGTGTTTTCTCTGCAAAGTAGGTTGCGAAGTCATTGCACAGTGTTTCAGTGTTACTGGATTGTGGAAGAATTATTCCCGGTGGCTTTAGCAGAGTGTTAACCACACGAAAGCATGTTCGCTGGTCAAGTGATGACAACACTGACTCGTAGTGAGCACGCTTCGCTCGCTTGATCATGTTGTTGACCGCTGTTCGATGCTCAACAAAAATCTGGCGATGCACCTCGAGTTTCGTTGTTCTCCATCTCTTCTCGTTTGCACGTCTTAATGCCCTGGCTTGATGGATGTCGTCATTGTACCACGGTTCCTTGCGTCGGCAAGCTTTCATTCTCACAGTAACTGGGGCATGCAAGTCAATAGTGGATAAGACCGCATGCTCGTACTGGCCGACCATGGTATTCACATCTAGAGTAGTATCTATTGATGCAAGACGCGAAGAAAGGTCAGTTTCGAGGCGAACCAGATCAAGTCCGCGAAAATCACGCAGCTGTTTCACGGCATGAGCAGACACTGGGCTAGCAGACGACAGACGGAAAACGACACTGTAGTGATCTGATATGCTGCTAGGGTACGCTGTAGTTGACGACACGATTGAACTGGATGAGCGTGTTATCACCAAGTCTAGCATGTGTCCCTTCATATGTGTGGGTTCTGTAACATGTTGTTTTAAGTTGTTTTCTGCTAAAATGTCATTCAATAACTTTACACCAGGCGCACTATTAAGTTCACAGTGAAGATTGAAGTCACCGACAATGAGGATGTCTTGCCGTGTAACAACTATTTCGTTTACGTACGTTGCGAATTCGTTAAGGAACGACTGTACGGAGGTGGTAGGTGGTCGGTAAATAATGACAACACGCACAGGTCTCGACGTTTGTGTTGATTTAACGTCTAAATGTTCAAATGTGTCATATCGTTTGGTTGTAGTCTTGCGGAATTTATATGCCGACTTATATAACAATCCGACACCGCCTCCACGCTTCGACGAACGGCACTCGCCAATGAAGCTGTAACCTGGCGGGGTTAACTCGTTGAGAACGGCACTCTTGTTTGGCTTGCACCATGTTTCGGTCAGAAACATTAAATCGGCTTTTTGATCAATCATGTGTTCTTTAACTGTTACTGGTTTATTACAGACAGATCGGGTGTTGAGGAGCACACACGTCACAGCACTGGTAAGAGATCGATCAGAGCAGCTTCGCGCAGTGGTAGACCCATTACGCGATTCCGTCGAAGTCAGTATAATCAAGTTACTATTGTTTACACCAGTTTGTTTAATAACAGAGTTCCTCGTCGTTGTCACAATAGGTGGAATTGGTTCTTACGCTTGCAGACGACACTGACCGCCAGTGGTCCCTCTGTGTGTTGGTGTTGCGTAACAAATGCCCAGTTGCTTCAGGTCATAGTAGACTGCGCTGGAGACACGCATGAGCGATTTCGTGGAACGCTGAAACAGTTGGCGTAGTCGGTGGCTTGTGTACACGATCACCATGGCGACGATTCTAATTCATTGACGATAGGGCGGCAAATATAAAACTGGTGTCACATAAAATAACTAAAATCCAGGCAACCAGACACCTCCAAGTTGTAACATCATAATCCACATACCTTCACTGTCACACACAATGTAAAATTAAAGTAGCGAACAGCGTATAAACGTACGGTAATATCAATAATAGGGTCAGACAATTACCCCGTGTGGCAGCCCAAGCGCGCACGAATATCGTTCAATCAAGCAGAAGTCGTATTACATAATTATGCATTGCCATTCAGTATTTCATACTCTATTCAATAATTTATATTACATTCACAATTGTTTGTTATGTAAGAATCCTGGGAATGAGTCCCCTTGATAACTAAATATTAAAAACATAATATATGAAGCTGAAGAAGCTCTACTACAGAAGAGCAACAGGAGACGTGATTGAGACCTACACATATCTCCATATCTATAAAGTTGATAGAATGCCACTTGAGCCGGACCGCATCACGGTGACAGGGGACACAACCAGGAACTTAAGGAACTCGTGACTGCAAGACAACGGACGTATTACTCCAGGCACAGTGTAGTGAACCGATGTAACACAGTATGTCGAACAGCGTATGTCGTTTCAGCATACCCATTAAATACATTCAAATCAAGACTAGAAAAATTCTGGTGAGCTTACAATTTTGAACAAAATGACAACTTCCCACCCATGCAAATAAACTATAGTCAAGACCAGCTAAAAGGCTACTAACCTAGAAGAGCTGAAGAGGATGTGTGTATGTATGTATGTATGCATGTATGTATGTATGTATGTATGTATGTATGTATGTATGTATGTATGTATGTATGTATGTATGTATATGTACGTATGTATTTATATACATACGTATGTACGTACGTACGTACGTACGTACGTACGTACGTATGTATGTATGTATGTATGTACGTACGTACGTACGTACGTATGTATGTATGTATGTATGTATGTATGTATGTATGTATGTATGTATGTATTCTGTGTAGGGTGTAGCGTTTACTCTCTCACGGCCAACGCAAGAATTCCCGATCCATATACACAAGCTGATACAACATAGACTTTCAACATACTTCCAACATTCTCACATATTTATTTAATTGTTTCATTTTGCAGCTTCTATTTCCGCCCTATTCTGTGGTATGTACACTGGTTTTTTTATATATACCAAACTATAACATTGCATAGTAATCTTTCCATCGAATTGCGATTGTACATCTTGTTGCCTTACGTAGCCCAATGTGAAGCCAAGCTTACTGAATACGTTAGTAATCATCTTGTACACCTGTTGAATAAATGTTGATAATAAATGTAAATCATACCTTGCTACAGTAAGTGCTACTCTCTTTGAACAATGGGGCTAATCAAACTAATGACGAATAAACATTATTTAGTTAATGGTGTCAGATATAAGAACATGTTAACTTCGAATGACCTGGGCCGGGCCTGGGCTGAAAACAATTTAAATACATCGGGCTTGGGCCGGGCCTGGGCCTAGTGTGAGCGGTCCGGGCCGGGCCTGGGCTGGGTCTGGACATAATGAAAATATTCATACAAAACACCGATTATTACTTTATTTTTTTAATAAAAACTGATTATAAATTGTAATTCCGTTTAATGAATGCTTAAAATTATTTCTTTAGTATTATATAGTTGCAAATTGAGACCTTGAATGGAATCTAATGCTCACTTGGCTGGAAGTAGCCAGCCCCAAATGTTTACTTTAGAAATATTTGCAGAGGCAATCAAGCCATGATTAACCATCAACTTATCACCCTTTGACCCTACCAGTGGACATTCTATTGTCTAGGTCTTCCCTCCAAACATTGCCCACCTGAAAGACCTGCACACTGCCAAATGCCCACTAGGCCACTAGCCCACTACCCAGTACCCAACCCAGTAAGTAATTGGCATTTCTCACCAGTCCTAATTCATTCACACTTGTACTAATTCACACATGTCTGAACCTGTTTGTCTCAGGCTAGTGACTGCAGGCCTGCTGGAAATGCCACTGGGTGTCAGTGCCAGTGGGTGACATTTAATTGAAATATCATATTAAATGATGTTAACTTAGTTGAGCTAATTCAATTAACAATATAAGTTGGGATTATGGCTTGCATATGGGTTAAGTCAGGGTTAGATAAACAAATATCCTACCCTAACCATAAACCAATACATTAAAGTCTGTTTTACAGTTTATTTGTTTTTCGTCTTTGTTATAAGATTATAGGTTTATCTTCTCTAAACTTAGCAGGCCGCGGGCTTGCGGGCCGCCGGCTTACCCATCTTTGGCCCGCGGGTATGGGCCGGGCCTGGGCCTGAAACTTGCGGGCCGGGCCGGGCCTGGACCAAACATTCACGGTCTGGGTCGGGCCTGGGCCTAAATTCTAGTTTGCGGGCCTGAGCCGGGCCGGGCTTGAAACATTATTGCGGGCCTGGGCCGGGCCTGGACTCTAACTGCTAATTGAGGGCCGGGCTTGGGATCAAATTCTAGGCCCGTGCAGGGCACTAGTGCATAGACACTTTAAAACACAACACATCATCGACGTGATTTATTATGTTGTCGCTGTTTTCGTATTTATGCAATGTTGTGAAAACACAAAGCGTAAACCCTAACAATGTCAAACGACTTCTCGCATTCAGTGCTAGCTGGAATGCACAGAAATCCATAAAACACTATCGTACGCTTGCACTACGCAACTCGACATGCTTGGCAGCAAGCACATACGCTAAAGTATCTATCTGAACCTCAATTGCACCTCGACCTGATTAATACAACTAATTGTTAAACGGGATCAACATGCATAATCGCTGCCATAAAGGATGTTTTCGCAACTACGGACATAATATTTATATTCGCCATAGCAATGGAGACCAGCTGCAGTGGACTGAATAGAATTTACGACAAACGAGGCGCTGCTCACAGAAGGTTTATTTACGTCAGCCATGAGTGGTAGCCGGTCTTGAATGCAAACCGTAATTTTAAAGTCGGTTCATCGTCTGGTCATGCGAATTGCGCACACATAAATCGTAGGGCCGATGAACGAAAATTAGAAGAAGCCAAATAACTATTTTTACAACAGAGTTCACAACCCATTGGAAAACGCTAATCACGATGTTGATAACTGGTACAGTATGTACGATTTGATGGTAGCGGCGCATGTCAACACAGCTGGAATACAGGGAATGATACTGTCCCAGCCAATTTATTCTACTAAACTGATTATGTTACGCATGATTTTGTTAAGCGGAGTCCACTGTAATGTCAACAACAACAACAACAACAACAATAGCAATCACAATAAAAAACAATAATAATAATAATTGCTAACGTGACCATAACCATAACTATAGCTATAACCATAACTATAGCTATAACTATAGCTATAACTATAGCTATAATTATAGCTATAACTATAGCTATAACTATAGCTATAACTATAGCTATAAATATAGCTATAACTATAGCTATAACTATAACTATAGCTATAACCATAACTATAGCTATAACCATAACTATAGCTATAACCATAACTATAGCTATAACCATAATCGTGATCGCGCTCGTGTTCGTATTCGAATCTATATTGATAATTAAATATTAATATGAATATGAACACGAATATTAATACCAATACCAGTACAAGTACAAATACGAATGCTCAACCTTCGTTCGGTGTATCTTGTTTAAGAACTAAGCTGTGCAAACTCACATGCCTTGAAATGGTTTAGGGGTTGCGTAACGAGCTCAAATGTCACTTAGGATTAGAGTTAAGGCTAGCGATAGGGTTAGAGTTTTCGTATTTATTCCGACAAAATACTTTTCTTGAAATGTAATTACCATGTCATGTCGTGTCGTGTCGTGTCGTGTCGTGTCGTGTCGTGTCGTGTCGTGTCGTGTCGTGTCGTGTCGTGTCGTGTCGTGTCGTGTCATGTCATGTCATGTCATGTCATGTCATGTCATGTCATATTCAATGTTGTAGACAGTCAGCATTCCGATCTCCTTGCAGCCCTCACGGTACGCTGCATAATTAGACCACAGAAGGGAGGTTCATCCGACAAGAAACTATTATCAATCTTGATGCAATGGAATAGGCTGATGAATGGAATGTGAGAAACTCATACTCAGGTGTATGTTCTGCACTTGTCCTTCCAGTCTCCCCGGGGTATTGTCCTTCCAGTCTCCCCGGGGTATTGTCCTTCCAGTCTCCCCGGGGTATTGTCCTTCCAGTCTCCCCGGGATATTGTCCTTCCAGTCTCCCCGGGGGTATCGGTTACTTTTCTGGGGAGGTTGGCTTTATGAGCCGCCATCTTGACCTGAGTTGAAACAAACTTGTTTCGTCCAGTGATAAATTATAAGCAACAGCACGAATTAATACGTGAACTGCGTCGATGTCGAAGGAATAACAGAATCAGGCGGCAACAAGAACCTATTCGTGCAGACGTTGTGGCAACGGAGAGCACTGGGGCGGCCGGCGTGGCAATTTAATTACTCGCGTATTCTGAAGAGACGCTGTCAAAGGACTGTGTGAACATGTTTGGACAGATCCAACAGCAAGCAATTTGCCAGGACAGGCAGTGCTGTCGTTACATTAAATGCTACAGGTGTGAACTATACCACAAAAAAGAGATGATCAAAACGGATGGTCTAACGCCTAAAATGAAACTTACTGAAAAACATATCAATCGGTACAACAAGTGCTCTATAACTATCTCAGAATTATTAATCATATGACATGGATTTTAACGGCGTTCTTGAATTCCGTAAATACTTAAAACACACAGTGCATAAGTCCTTTCCACAGTTGTTTAGATACATAAATGTTAAACCAGGATTCATTGGCGCCAGCATGTGAATTCGCAGTTCCTTACATACAGCTTTCGTCTAGAGCAAGTTAAAGTCAAAGCCACAATAGTTATGGTTAAATGCAACTGAGTACAACATCAAAATGTGGTTTCAAAGAAGTTGCCATTATAACGGTACCGCCGCAAAAATACTCACATATAACTAGCTGGCATCTCGATGTTTATCACCCCGGACAGACCCGACTTTATATTCATCAATTACATTGTTAAAATAAAGTGATGACGCACACGCACGCACGCACGCACGCACGCACGCACGCACGCACGCACGCACGCACGCACGCACGCACGCACGCACGCACGCACTGGCCAGCCACATTGCCACAGAAAAGTTAACCAGTCACCGCGTTACTGTCCTCGGCTCTATTGCCCGCACGTCAGATTAACTAAACCAATATACTTGCAGTTTAAGCATTGTAGTGCAAGTCAACGCATGCATCCCATTGTATAGTAAAACGTTAATGAATTAATTGTTATGATTATGGAAGTACAAGGCGACGTTAAGAAAAGATTGAGTTTCCTTAGGTTTTTGTCTAGTATAAGCAGATTACTACCACTGTGACATTATTTTATATTTTGTTATGTTATGTTGAGGTATCGTTAAACTTCTACTTGCAATACAAACACAAAAAAGCCGGACAAGGACAACGTTACTACCAACTCTACATTTGAATGTAGTATTCAATTAACGAAACAGGCATTGGTTAATGTAGTGACGATACATATGTGTTCGAAGTTGAAATGTTGTGTAGGCAATCGGTGGCACCGTTCTGTCCACTGAACTGAACCTTCGGTTGACGACCAGTAATTTTACCCATGGGCATCGACCATTTACTGAGCTGCAATTGGGTTCGGACATTAAAACGTTGTGAATTGCACACTACACTCATAACGAGATCGCTCAAATTTTATGTTTTATTTATTATATGCAGCCAACTTACTAGCCTGAAACTGCCAAATTCGTGAAATAGTATTTTAGTGAAAAATGTGTACACGTGCATTCACTAAATACGATTATACGCTCAACATGTCACACACAGCATGCGACATTATATGTGGCCTGTGTCGTGCAGTATTGGATGCATAGAATTTTCTAAATGTGCCCGTTTGTGTAACGTGGAACAAGCGTGGACGCATTCGGTTGAAGGCGATTGACGTGATTACAGCTCTTCGCGAAACAAAGAAACAGAATTAGCAGAACTTGAGCCGCGAGCCAATTGGCATTGTCGCACCGCTTAATTTGGTCTCATAAGCGGCGCAAAAACAAAACAAGTATTAGCGGACTGCGCGCTACACCGAACCATGTTGTGTAATCAGCAACTAGTCGCCGAGCAATTATAGTGTTTGTTTACACTTGCCCAAATAAGTAGCATTCTAATTTAGGCGTCTCAGCATGTTTACGACTCCAATGACAACGCCGTCGGCATTGCGGGTATAAAAGACGGCTGACGTCTACCTTACAACACTCGCACTCAGCCGCTGGAACGACGTCGATCAGCCCGCAGAGTGTAGCATCGACATCTAGCGAAACATCGAATACAACACTCAGGTAGGTCGACCGATTTCATTCTGCCTACCTCACGGACTTAGCGTTTCTTTAGCGAGTGTCGAAATTATACCTAAATATATCTTAGCATTGCACCATTTAAAGAAGTCCGTATGTACTACTAAATAAATAAGCCGTATTTACATGATTTCAACATTTTAAGCGTTACTTCGAAGCATTGAGTAACTTAGCGATGATGACGTTTAGCAAATGTCTGTGGACTAAACTGAGTTTGCGTATATATTGTCTAAGTATTTAACGAAATTATTTAAATGACGTTCCATCACGAAACAACTTCATGTTTGACAGAAAGTGGCACCCGTGTCATCTACATCTGCAGTATGAAGAGGATTCTTGCCATCCTGGTTGCTTTGGTGACTGTTTTTGCCCGTCACGTTGATGGTACGCAGAATACTCGATATTAATTATACGTACAAACGTACTGCTAAAGCATAATGATCTCTTACGAAAGTAAATGCTATTTCGTTGAATGCAAAACAATGGTACATTATGTTGAAATCCTTACCATGCATTATTTTCATTTTTACATCCAATAAAACATAACAGCTATTACACTTTCGTATTAAGATGTTCCTAAAATCTAACGTTCAAAATATAGCATGCGCTATGGATAAACGTCAATGTCCACACGTGCTACAGGTGCTGTGTACGGTTGCACGCTGGACAATTGTGCTACGTGTGAGGATCACAGCTTGGAGTGTACGGACTGCGCAACAGGACGGGTCTTGTTGGCCGACAGAACGGGCTGCACCGGTAAATGAAGTCTTTTTCAACGAAATCACAAATAAAACAACATACGTGCATTTCTCNATGCAAAACAATGGTACATTATGTTGAAATCCTTACCATGCATTATTTTAATTTTTACATACAATAAAACGTAACAGCTATTACACTTTCGTATTAAGACGTTCCTAAAATATAACGTTCAAAATATAGCATGTGCTATGGATAAACGTCAATGTCCACACGTGCTACAGGTGCTGTGTACGGTTGCACGCTGGACAATTGCGCTACGTGTGAGGATCACAGCTTGGAGTGCACGGACTGCGCAACAGGACGGGTCTTGTTGGCCGACAGAACGGGCTGCACCGGTAAATGAAGTCTTTTTCAACGAAAGCACAAATAAAACAACATACGTGCATTTCTCACAAACGTAGCTGTGTTGCTGTTGTGTATCGTAGTTATTTGAAGTGGAATAGTAAAATAAGAAGTACAGTTCAGTCTATAACATGGCCAGATGGCCTTGATTTTGAAATAGCTGGCCAAGCTTTCAATATTACTATCTCTAGTTTCGGAAATGAGAAAAGTTACACATGAGATCTTCACCGTTACAGCATTATAACACCATAAGGCAATCAGCGGTACATATAAAAATGATATCGCACAGTCATTTAATATAGTGGCTGTGATTTTAACTCGGAGACGATCAATCGTGTTGGTTTTGCATTGTTTAGTATCAATGGCAGTCATTTGTATTGTCCGCAGATTGTCCGTCCAACTGCGCCGAGTGCACTTTAACCGGAGTGACGTCATCGACTTGCACCAAGTGCCTTGACGGACACGTTCTCCTGGCC
>SDWI01002165.1:35472-50253 GCA_009193005.1 Lamellibrachia luymesi
TATATATATATATATATATATATATATATATATATATATATATATATATATATATATATATATATATATCCATATATCGTGTGCGTAAATTGTTAATTTTACAAATGACACATGTAAAACATTGAGTGATGTCGTGTTGTAGAATGCGACCCTCACTGCTCGGCCTGTACCGTGGCGGGACAGTGTACAGCGGGCAATTGTATTGCGGGCTGGACAAGCGGCATCAACAACGACTGTGTTCGTGAGTATAAGCCCTTATAACGAAGACACCGCTTTGTCGTCGACCCACTTTATAGTTACAGTTCGCTATATGCTCATCTTGTAATGGTTTGCTACGAGACGTCGAACCGGTAACTACTCACTGCTTCGAGAACACCTGACTACGTTTTTTGCTGTGGACATAATCATTTATACCCACACATCCTGAGATCTTATTCAAACATTACGAAATGCACATTATTGTTGATTGTGTCACTGTTCTACTGCAATAAGGGTCAGCTGGAACGAAACATTTTAATTCGATTGTGATTGCAGAGTGTCCTGACAACTGCGCTACCTGTACTGCCGATTCCACGACTGGAATTGCGGCATGCGATACCTGCAACGCCGAGTTCATTAAGAACACTGGCACGTGTGGTGGTAAGTTTCACCCATAGAAAATAAACTCTATATCAAACGTAACGTACTGTTAATGATATCTTCTGCGAAGCCAGTACAGTTAGATACAAAACTACTACGATGCAAAGGAGATGATATCATAAAAAAAATATATCAATACGAAACAGATATCAGATATTACATAATATTCCGGCAGAGGTTGGTTTGGTCGACTACGGGGTCAATAATTTAACACATTGTTGCAGCGTGCAGTAGATACTGCGTGGAATGTTCTGAGAGCAATGGAAACACACAATGCTCCAAATGCGCGGACCGATACGGAATGAAGTCTGACGATAACACTTGTGTCGGTAAGAGTGCTTCGTTCGTTTTCACATCGTTCTTTATTTCTTTACTTCATGTGTAGCCATGAGTGTCGGAAGCTGATAAAACTTGTGGGGAGGGTTCTACGAAGTTAGTTTTTGCGAGCGGGACGGGGGGGCAACGTATATTTTTGTATAGCCGTCCAAAAGATGAGTCCTGCAACATTCTTAACGTTTTTTGCATATATTACCACATTTAACTACAATCAGTCGTATACTTTCTACGTCGTCGTGTTTCAGCATGCCCAAGCAACTGCGCTAAATGCAGCTCAAGTGGCTCAGTCGTCACTTGCAGCGAATGCGATCTTGGCTATGGTCTGGCCGGAGACAAATTATCATGTACAGGTCAGTTCAGAATAAATACTGAAATCATACTACAACACCGATTGATTTCATCAGAAATCCTACAACTGCTATACATGTAAGAAATCTAACACCTAATTTCAACTTGATTTAAGTACTAAAACAACTATTACGATATAGTTGCGTGTCGCCGTTTTTTCGGATTGCATCTGAACGAATTATTTCTCCAAATCTTAATATTCAACACAATATCAGTGTTATAATATTCGTGGAGAACTTTCGATTAGGCTTCATTCTTACATTGCAATTGTGCAAACGTTTGTTTGATTAGACTTAAATAGAAAAAAACCCGACATAGTTTGCGGTTCGTTTATTTCTTGACGATCGTTTGCAACACTACTTAAAAGTATCAGCCGCTTAATATATCAACAACAACGGCTACAATGTTTGTCAGTTGATTTGACGTAATGGTTGCTTGTTGGCAGCCTGTTCCACTCTGGCGTTTGCCAACTGCCGCTACTGCTCCAGCGCACCATCGACGACTGCGCGCGCTGAGTGTCTCGAGTGTAACAGCAACTATGTCCTCAACGACACCAAGACTGCGTGTCTCGGTGAGTATCTACTTGTGCATGGTGACAATTCTTCAATTCCTTTTCTTGTTTTCATCGACATGCATTCTATCCATTAGCTTTAATTATTTGAGTCCTCTCTACTTTGACTGCCTTGGTCAGTAACGTTTTACTTTAATGCATCAATCTCGAAGATAGTGCGTTCCTTTCTGACCGAGTATTAGTTTATAATCCACATTCCCACGAGTTACAGAAGAGCGGCACTGCAATTCTTGTCCGGTTATACGTTATACGTATACATTACCGTTTCGTTATTGACCTTCAGACACGAGCTCCCTGACTAACTGTGCTGAAGCTGAGGACGAGAAGCCGGTGTGTGTGACTTGCAACGCGAAATTCCAGGTCACTGAAGAGAAAACATGCGGCTGTAAGTAGATTAGATTTGGCACCGACCAAATAATATATGCAGTGTACCTCGCTATAAGGAACATGATGGTATTTGGGCAAACTCTTAAATATATCCGGTATTCCTCATGTTAATGCGTATATACCAAGCGGTTCAGACCAGAACGAATTTTTCAAAGTTGTTCCTTTTAAGTGTTGGGTTGTCCGTATTTCCTCTCATCTTGCCTGAACATCAGTTTATTTTGATTAAGTAGCTTTATGGAGAGGACCATTTTATGCAGTTATGAGTTTGATATGACAACTCGGCGGGCTGCAGTATTCGAACAGTTGCCTTAAGAAGTGAGTTAAGAGAATACATGTTGCAGATGATGTTCAGATGACGCGTTGGAAATAATTTGGCTTGTCTTCAACAGTTCTGTGTTACGAGTGCGGCAACGGGTTAGAAGACTGGCAAACGCAAGCAGAGTGCGGGTTGGATGCCACAGCTGCCAACTACAGCACGACAATGTGTGGCGGCAACGATGCATGCTGGGTATGTTAGTTTTCCTTATTCAGTGTCGTGAATTTCTGACCATTTGTTGATTCTAAAAAATGTGTTCATCAGAGCCTCGCAATCTTATCTTTAAACAATACATTATTTTAAATTAATTTAGGTACAGAATTTGTGCATGAAATTGGTGAATTAATGAGGATTCGAAAAATATACGCCTAACCACGTACATGCAAAGGCGACAAGCGATAAGTGTTTTTCGAATTTAAGAATTTGTCTCTAGAATATCCGTTCAAATCGGGTTTCGAATAATGCAACAAACCTCTAACGTACACGAACACATTTGCAGAGTGCTGTAAATATAATGCTAATTGTTTCTGTCATTTCAAAACAACACGACATTTGATCAGTGATCTTTCTCTTCTCCGTGCAGATGAAGGTGAAAACAACCGGTGGTGTGAAGACGTACGTGCGTGGTTGCGGTGACGCTGGAACCGTCGACTGCTCCGTAGCTCAATCGCAAGACGTACAGTGCAGTGGCGATGTAAGTCAGACGCAAGACTTGGTCGTTGGGCTGCAGCAATATATGGCAGTTTATTTCTCTTAAATGATGATACATCTAGGCTCATTCCCGTATAATTAAATTACCTTTACTTAGACGGCATTTTCAAAATAAATTAAACAACAATATATCGACACATTGCATAATGGACAGTCGTACACATAATGATATCTGTTATTTATAAAACGCCCTAAATCCGCAATAAAAGTTCTATTGAGGAACGCAATTAATGCTAGATTGTTAAAAGTTAAACAGTAATACATTGCGTACGTCTTTACAAAAGTCGTGCTTACAGAGTTAATATATTAGATAAGAAGTATATGTAAAAACATTCGTATAGTTTATTAAATGTAATGATGCAAAGCTTCATTTTAAATACTGTAAAGTTTTTAAAACTAGTCGAGCGTAAGGAATTATGTAGAATAAAGTAATCATAAAATACAATTAGGTAGAAATAATGTAGATGGCAATGTTGACCACTAGACAAAATATTTCGTGTTTATTTGGTAAAATAAAATTGTACATGGAAATTTAAATGTAAAGTCTTGATCATAATACTCCATCCACTGATACGACGTTGTTATATTGTAGATTTGTGGCGAATGCTGCATCGGTGATAAGTGCAACGCATCCGGAACCGATTCCAACATGGCCGCCGTCAGCGTTCTGCTTCTTGCCGCCAGTCTCTGGATGGCGCTGTCGCAGCGATGCTAAGTCGCGTAGCTCAACCGGATCATGCTGTAAAAACTCAGATGAAAACATTTTAATTGGACCCTAGCTGTTCGACCAAACTTAGAATACACCATTTGTTAATGCACCGATCTTCAAAATTAATCTGAACATTGCCATATCAAATATGAGATCACACACGCACGCACGCACGCACGCACGCACGCACGCACGCACGCACGCACGCACGCACGCACGCACGCACGCACGCACGCACNCAATTTGTGCAACGAGCGTGTGTCAAGTCTTTCACAACCAAGTGTTCTCCCCGTTTGACCTGTCCTTCTTTCAAGCGTGTAGACATTCCTGAGAAATGAAAAATATATACATGAATTATAACATTCCCAAATAATCGTCAATAACTGCTACTACTGATGTTACTACTGTCAGTGGTAAAATTAATAATCAGATATTCCTGACATTTGTCAGACCCAACAAACGGTACGTTGAATAGTCTCGACGAAAACAATACTCAGGTCTGTGAATATTGACGGGATTCTAGTACTTTACACCTATGTTCCATGTGGATTGTACTGTATAGTGTTAGCAAATGTGGTAGTTTTGTTGCTTTATTTTGTTGACTTAATTATACTTATTGATGTTTTAAAGGATAAGTTAATTTAATTATACGTGTGAGTTTGTTCGATGCAGCTAAAGTACCATTTTAAACCCACCTGCGCGCTGCCATTACGAGAGCCCGCGCCTTGACCGGATCCGTGCAGGCAACGTGCTGGGTGGGCGACTTTGTCTGCTCAACCGATCAGCTTCCAAGTTCCACGCTAGCGAACATTTGCCGTTATTTGCGCAGTGCTTCCAGGCGTGGGGCTTGGACGAAGATGGATTGTTGATCCGATAATTTGTTTGAAGCGTAACATTCTGTTTCACGGGGACGAAGGACGAATTTGGTTTTTGAATAGCTTAGTCTCACTGGATTCATTCGTTCACGATTCGATTCGTCACATAGCGTTATTGTCGTCTTGGTATCTATTGATTTCGATGAATGATCGCTGATGTGATTGTTTCCAAATGTGCGACTTTTCATTGGGTCTGACGATCGAATGCATTGTGTTTGTTTGGTGAATTTGAATAAACGTGGATTTAATGGTTGAAAGTGTTCACGTGTTAATGTTTGTTTGCACGGAGAAGATATCAGGATCTATCATAGACGTAGCTTCATAGACGAGGATTAACTGAAATGCTACATCTCATTTGAAAGTGATCGGTCCATATGTTTTAGCCAAACATCGAACATGATCAGCAATATTATACCAAAAAAATGTACTCTGCCCTTTAATTTTTCCTTTCATAACCGATTGACTGTTTTACGGGACATTGTAATACTGACTTCATTTATTAGTAACATCTTGGTTAGTTAAACAATAATATCCAAACCTTAACCCAATTGAAATTCAATTGCACCCAATTGTGGATCTAAGGGAGTATCGTGTGTCCGCTCTGGTGTTCTTTTATGCAGACATTAAACGGAATAAAAATAGCAATTGCTTAAAATCACTTTATATTACATCTTTAAGTATATTTCCATTAAAATTCAATTAATTAATAATTCCAAACAATACTATGTTCATGTTAACATAAAATGTATGCATAGATGTTTAATGTGTTTAACTCGCCAAGCGCGCGCGTAACATTCGAAGTTAATGAATTGGGCGATCACGTTGTTTTGTGACGTCACTTGTGACCTTAGTTTTCATCCAGTCAGTGATATCTATGCCCTCCTTCGGCATAGTTTCACTTGCATCACTTTGGCGAATGGTTGCGATGGCAATTTTCCGGAATACCAAGTAACACGTTACGATTTCGAACCGCTAGCGGCAAGTGATACGCATACGCATCTTCGCATATTCATCGATCTTTTACTTTCTGACGTAACCATGAAAACGTGTATGCGTATATGTATGGCAGATATATGAGGAGAAGTTTTACGGCTCTGGATGGTCGGTTTCATGGTTTGGTCAGAAAGTAAAAGATCGCACTACCGCTGACAATCCGTTTGCGATGCCGCTTGCCTTCGATCCGAGCGACGCGGTCGTCGCTGCCCGTATCGCTGCCTGCGTTCGGGTTCTACGGATTTATGGCATCGACGTAGCTCCCACTACTACTCTTTCGTAGATATTTTAGTACCAGGATAACCAGAGTTGCCATCTTCTCTGTGTCGCGGTTGAAGTGAGCCGAGAAAAGCCGGCTGTGTTTCGTCGACTTTAAGTTTGCAGGCTTCATTTTAGTGAGGCATTTCTTTAGCAAAGTTGGCTGCGTATGGAACTTAAACGAACTACGTGTTACTATATTCTTACTACTGTTTGCGTTACAACCGAATGCCGCACAATAAACCATTCTGACGCTCGCTTCGAAACAACCACTACCGCTCTAAACAGGTGAATGAATGGAAAGTTGCAGTCTCGTTGCGCTTTCAAGTCACCAGTGACGTTACATCGAAGCTTGCCGATGATCGCGAGGAAAATATGCACAAAAGAGAAAGAACGGTAGAACAGAATAGAATTTGGAATTATTTATTAATTGAATTCTAATAGAAATTTAGTGAAATATGTAATGTAATATGATTTCAAGAAATCGTCGTTTTTATTCCGTTTAACGTCTGCATAAAAGAACAAATGAGCTGACACACGATGTTCCCTTTTGATCTATAATCGGGTACAATTGAATTTTTACTGGGTTTGAGAATGGATATTGTTTTTTAATCAACGATATGTTATAAATATTAATAAATTCAGTCAGTATTGCAATGTCCCGTAAAACAGTCGATCGGATAACGTACATTCCCTTTAACAACACGGACACTATCCAGCCGAAATTCATATTTCATAGACTCGCATGGAACACTATATAACAACATTACTGATCATATTCGATATTTGGCATCTTATCATAAACATATGGAACGATCATGTNTTTTTTTTACTATTTATTAATGCATTTGTGTATATATGTTTTTATACCTGAGATAAAAGTATTCGATTTCGCAACAGCAAAATATATCTATAAAATAAAATTTCGAGCAGCTACATGTGGCACGTCACTTAACAGATAATACATTTATCAGATAAGGCAAATGATAAACGATACCGTAACAGCGAGTGGTAACAATTGTCGATATTGCGACCTCATGTTGCATAATTTGTATACATAACGTTTCATGCTTAAGGTATGGTATACACGATTGGTATTTCAAACCTACAAACCGTTAACTTGAATTCTTCGCGGAACCTGTTTATTATTGGTGTCTCTCTCTTCATTGGCGTCGTGGTCCCCCCGTGGGTGTCCGACCACACGGACAGCATCGACCTGGGTAGGTGGCGAAACAATCCTCGCGAGCCAGCGGTAGCGTTACTACTGCCCCTGGCATATAGTCTACATAATTTGTGCATGTGCATTTGAGCATCGTCCCACTTGGTCGACTTGGTTCTGTCCCCGCCCAAACTCCACAGTCTTTACCAAAAACCCTTGCTGCTCTTATACAAAGCGACAGCATACAAAGAGGGAAAAGATACCTATGTGCAGACAAGCATACATAATTATATGTATATAGTGCTAGCTAGAGTATTTACAATGATATACACAAAAGTGAGGGAATAACCCCCCCCCCCCGCCCCACCTGTGCGGAGGTGGTGGCCCAACCCTCACTAAAGGGCTGCGCAAGAGTTGGCCGAAGCCACAGTAGATACTATTTAGTTGTGTTCAATTGTGAAATAGTGGCACTTGCTGTGACAATTTTCTACCACTCGCAACATGATGAAAGGTGTATTAGTCCATGGCTAATGTCACATTTTGTCTCGTACCCAGAAAGACTGGTGTGTGTTGCGTAAATATCTGAAGTCTGGTTGACACAGCGGGCAGGGTTCGTGTAGGGTTGTATCGCAACATGACTGACCCTCCACAGCCAGAAGGGTAAGTCGCCTTACGACCATCCCTCTGCCAACAGAGGGCCAAATTACATCACAACCATGCTTCCACCAACAGAGGGGAGACGTCGCCTCACGACCATCCCTCTGTTGACGGTGTAGCTCACTCTCACGATGGCGGTCTGCTTCACTGTCTTTGTTTTGTTACTGCTCGTCGGTGTTGATACGTCGGTGTAGATACGTCGGTGTAGATACGTCGGTGTAGATACGTCGGTGTAGATACGTCGGTATAGATACGTCGGTGTAAATACGTCGGTGTAGATACGTCGGTGTAGATACGTCGGTGTAGATACGTCGGTGTAGATACGTCGGTGTAGATACGTCGGTGTAGATACGTCGGTGTAGGTATTACTGGGCGAGGGGTCGTCACGGCTAGGCACGCGCGTCAAGGGCCGATGTAGAGTGGACTTGACAATGAAGTGTAAACTCTCCGGTGCAGTGTTGGCTGAGCGAGAAGTCATCGCAGCTAGGAACGTGCGTCATGGGCTGGTGTCGGCTCGTCGGTGTAGACATGAACCACAAACACACTTTACGCAGATGGTTTGCTAGAGATTGATGCAACCCGGATATATTTCTGGTAGGAATTGGAATGCCATCGCCCCATGGCTTTAATTTATTCAGAGGAGAAACCTGACTTAGCTGCCCATGTAGCTGCTCCTATTCTGAAACAGTGTGGCGAGATTTTCTTGCTTGTTAATTCTGTGTTAGCGATGATTGCTTTAAGATATTTTGCAAAAGCAATTTTCTGAACTGGAAGTTTATTGGCATAGCGGAAAAGAGGGCCCTGATCCTATCCCCTGACCTTGATGTAGTCTACCATCCTACGGTAAGGGCAAGCTGCTTTGCCTGTGGGGAGAACGTCCAGGGTGAAGGGGCAGCCAGCGCTGTGTTTGTATGACAGGAAAACCAGACGTAGTTTAGAGGGTTTATTGCGACATTGGGACATATACAGATTGTGTGGGCTAGCCGTTACCTCACCTATCCTTAGGAACCCGACGAACATTAGACTAAACATAGCACGGAGCAAGATTACTGTGTAGGACGAGCATCGGGACGTAGGAACTGACTTAATGATGATGGACAAATCTCGGGTGGACAAAGGCTGGCTTTGATCTACATGAGAACATGTATGGGCTACTCCCTTGACTGTTTTTGCAACTAAATAGTCATTTGTAGGGTCAGGGTAGCGACACGCCTTGTGACGTTCCGAGATGGCGGACAGGAAACTCCTAATCGTATTGGGAGTTTTTCCTTTGTTCTTAAGGTGTTGGACAAAGGCGATAACAGTGTTTGGGGAGGCAGGCATGTAGCGCCTTTTCCTATCCAGTTTCTGCCAAAATGTTACGAACATTGTCCAATTATTCTCGTATCGTCTGGCACTGCTTGGGGCAAAGGCAGCATTCATGGTACTCAAGGCGTTGTGTGCCAGGGTAGCCAATGAATGGGGACTGGTGTTGGTTGGTCCTCTAGGCTGAGCTGAATGGTGCGTGCGCGTGCGATCTGCAACCGCGAGATAAGATCGGCAACAACATTGGTCTTACCAGGGATGTGCTTGGCGCGGAAACAGATATTATAAGACAAGCATGCAACAATCAATTTTCGAAGCAAAGACATGAGTTGTGGATCTTTGGCAGTTTGCCTGTTGATCACTGTCACAACTGCTGTGTTGTCTGAAAGAAACAAGACACGTTGATTAGTCCATACTGGCCCCCAGCGCCTGACAGCCAGTACGATCGGTAGGAGTTCTTTGATGGAAATATGCTTGGAATCCCATGAAGAG
This sequence comes from Lamellibrachia luymesi, assembly GCA_009193005.1. Taxonomy (NCBI): domain Eukaryota; kingdom Metazoa; phylum Annelida; class Polychaeta; order Sabellida; family Siboglinidae; genus Lamellibrachia; species Lamellibrachia luymesi. The sequence goes on from SDWI01002165.1 coordinate 45,229, forward strand.
GGAAACTGACAATGCAACCATGAAGCCCCCACAACAGCCCCATATGCGAAACCACTTCCATCTGTTATGGGACGCAACACATCTGATGACATCCATGTGGTTGGTAAGAAAGACAACTGACCATTAAAGGAGTGTAGGAATTCAAGCCAGGCAGACATGTCCCTGCGTGCCTCGACAGTTATGCGGATGCGATGATTGGCTCTTGCCTTGCCTCTAGTCAAATCAATGAGGCGTCGCAGGAAAGCGCGGCCAGGTGCTATGGCCCGGCAAACAAAATTCAGTGACCCAATCAGGGACTGCATTTCTTTCACAGTGGTTTTCTTTCTCTTGACTAGGTTTATGAGTTTTTGACGAAGAGATGTCACCTTGTATGGAGGCAAGGCAAGTGTTTGATTCACTGTGTCAACTTCGATGCCATGGAGTGTTACTATTGTCGAAGGGAACACTGTTTTAGGCTGTTTGATGGGTAGGTTAACAATATTGCTGAGCTCGAAAAAGCAAGACAGGCTGGAATGACAATGTGGTTGTGTTTTACCGAAGAAAATAAAATCATCGAGGATATGACTCATGTGGGAAATGTGAAACTTGTGTTGGCAAATCCATTGCAGTGCCTGTGACAGGAGCTCAAATGTTCGGCATGCATGACTCACGCTCATGGGAGACACAAATCGAAATAGTTTTGTCTTTGAAATTTGAAACCTAACAGTCTATAATCGAGAGGTAAGACCGGAATTATGCGGAAAGCATCTTGCAAGTCGGCTTTGGCGATATAAGCTCCTTTGCCCAGGGACACAAGCTGTTCAACGCAATGATCTAGCATTTGGAAAGTAACCGCAGTGAATTCAGGCAGAATGTGAGAGTTAACCGAGTTGGTTTTGGGGATGCTAAGGTCGTGAATAAGTCGGAATTCCCCTTGTTCTTTTTTTGGAACTAGTCCTAATGGTGAGTAAACCATGTTTGGAAAAGGATCTGATACAAAAGGTCCCACAATCCTGTGTTTAACTTTCTCTTTATTCAGCATCTGCTGTACGATATTTGTTGCCGTTTTGATGTTGTCGTTGCTGCTCCATATCTTCTTGAGTTTTGCTATCGCTGATGTTGCCAGGTTTATCCGTGTGCATATTTCCTCTCTGGAGTTGCCCTCAGAGGAGATGATCGACCCGAGGTACTTCAATGATTTTACTTCTTCGAGGCGTTCTCCATTCATTAATATAGTACTTCTTGGCGTTATTCTGCTGTTGACCATGACCTTGCTCTTTTCTGCACTTATTTCTATTATGTAAGCACGCACTCTTCTTTCCAGTGTTGTTGTAAGTTCTTGTAGCTCCTCCTCTGTTCCAGTGATTAGGTCAATATCATCTGTGAATCGGAGGTTGCTGATCTCTCTACCGTTTATCGATATCGTGCCACTGATGTTGTGTAGAGCTTCTTGCATGATATTTTCAAGGTATAGGTTGAACAGCACTGGCGACGAAATGCATCCCTGGCGTACTCCGACCTATGTTTGAAATGATTGTCCAACTTCTCCTTCGTGTAATACTGCACTCTTTGATTAACAATCTTCTTGATTAACAGTCTTATGTTGAAGATTTGTTCGTTTATGCTTCTTTTCGTCCGGAAGCCTGCTTGTTCTTCTGATAGCAGTTCGTCTTGCCTTGCCGTTAAGTCGGTTGGGTATGATTCTTAGCATTATTTTATTGGTATGGCTGATCAGACTTATAATACATCAGCGTAAGTTCCCTTTCTTTGGTATCATTATTATTTTGTCCACTCTTCTGGCCAAGTCTTGGTTTCCCAAATCTTTTGGCATATGATCATGAATGCATCTATCATTGCCTCCCCACCATGTTTGATAAGTTCAGCTGGTATGTTGTCTACGCCTGGGGATTTTTGTATCTTCAACATTCGGATTGTCTCTTCGCCTTCTGCCCGAAGAATGGGCGTATCAGCATTTTCATTTTGAGGCGGTGTTCTGAGGATGTTGTCATCTGTGTTCAGTTCATAGTTGTAGAGTTCTTCGCAGTACTCGGTCCATCTGCCAAGTACTGCCTTTTTTCGGTAAGGAGGGTGCCGTTTTTGTCTTCAATGTTTGACGATCAGCTTGACCTTTTTTGGTGAGGGCTTTCGAGATGGAATAAGCCTGTCTGGTGTTGTTTCACTTCATCGCAGTCTCTATTTCAATGTTCGTTTATCCAGTCGTTCTTTGCTTTTCTCATTTATTTCTGATGTCTTCATTTAGTTCTGGGTACTGTTTGTGCGCTTCTTCTTTGGTGGTTCTTATCTTTTTCAGCTCTCGTCTCTAGTCGCAAAGCTTCGGTACATCATTAGATACCCATGACTGAAGCTTCATCCTTGGTTTGCCTAGGACTTCCTTATCGGTGTCGGGCATTGCTGTGCCAAATGAGTTGATAAGGTTATTGACATTCGGCTCTAAGAAGTTAAGCGGTGCAAATCGTCCTCCAATTGTTGCATTAATATGCGTTGCAATGTTTGGATCTTGCAGTTTCTCTATGTCAAATCTTATCTGAGGGTTCTTGTTTTTCTGATTCTTCTGTAACCTCTGATTTTTTGTCATCATTACAAGATCATGGTCACTTCCTACATCAGCGCCGGGAAAAGTTCTTGTTTTCGGCTTGTTGATGCTAGACTTGATTCGATGAGGTGTCAAGGTGTAGTCGATCTGGTTGTGTGTTTTCATAGGATTCATAGCCCCCTGTCATTTGTGTTTCCACACCTGAATTAGCTGACTGTTCCTGTCCAGCCTTCTTATGCATCTTCACCTATCTTGGCGTTCCAGTCGCCGATGATTAGGGTTATATCCTTCTTCCGTGTTCTTGCGGTTGTCTGTTCGAGTGTCTCATATAATATTTCAGTTTCTTCATAGCTGTGCGATGTTGTTGGGGCGTAAACTTGTATAACAGTGATGTTAATCGGTTTCGCTGCAATACTTATTGGTATTATTCTGCTGTTTGCTGGCATACAGCCGATAACGCAATCTGTGATTTCCTTTCTTACTATAAAGGCTACGCCATGTTGGTGTTTTTCTCTTTCCCCACTGTACCATACCATGTTATCCCGGGCCTTGATCGATCCGGTGTGTTTTCTGTGTTCCTCATTTGCGCATTTCAGTGGGTTTGTAGACTAGGTGGCACCCGTCTCCTCTCCTAGTCCGCCAGAGCCCCGTCAGCCTGAGTCCTCGCGGAAACAGTTGCCCAGCCTGCAACACGGGGAGGTGGCGTTGACTTGTGTCTGTATGGGTCATCAGCAGGCTACTATTTTCCACTCTACGCCCTTCCAAGAAAGGGCTAGATGATCCCAGTAATGCTGGATACATTACTGGGCGCACACACCTTGCAGACTAATATATGTGAATATTAGTCGAATACTGACACGGTGAAAACGTGCCGTGCAGGGTTTTGTTAGTATAAAGCCAAAATAAAACAACCCTGTGCAATTTTCTCCAATCAAGCAAACACGCCTCATATGTTTATGGCTGCGGTTCATCCAGACAATGCCATCTTCTCACATCTGCACCCAGCATTTGCACCCTGCACAAGTGACTGAATAATGTCAAATTTCGGATGGGACTTGCGAATCACTGAGTCCTTACCAAGACAGCAATTCCAACCGTTCGTCCGCTGATCATCAAAACTGCCACTCGTCAGACAGTCAGGACTCGGCGCCACATACAGTATTAGTACTGACAGCAGTTCACAATCAAAGTTGCCAAGGAGTAAGCAGTTTATATTATACATGTTAACTTAATGATGAACAGGGTTATTTAATTTAAATCATTTGATTTAAATCATTGATTTAAATCATGATTTAAGACATTGTGGACATATTTTAATGTCTTTATATAAGCTAAAATCATGTACCTGTAGGACAAGTATCCAAATCGATTTGAATAGAACACATTTGAAAGAGTTTATAAATATCAACATCTATATAAATTTCTATATACCAGATTTCAAAAACTAAAAAAAACTTTAAAAAATCTGATTTAAATAAAACAATCCGATAATTTATTTTTTTAAATCATGATTTTTTTCAACCCTGATAATGAAGCAATTTTCTGTAGGCTCTATATTCCAATAACCAGGAAATAGAAAATTGTTTCACTACTAGTGTCACTCGAAAACGTAACAGATCATGGTCAGATACAAATTTCATATACATTACGAATTATCATGCCTGGTGCCTGGTACGTTACTATTATTACTAGTATTGACTGAGGTCAGTTTTGTTGTTTTTGATGCTGAAATGGAATGTGTGATAAAAACAGCTAAATTCTGGTTTTGGTTATTTATTTTAAAATCATATATTCATGTGTCTGTTTTATATCATCCAGTGATTAACATGTTTTAGAACATAATGTTATGCAAAGCTACAAGAGTAGATTATAATGCGTGCATTGACCTTGGGTGTCTGAGCCTGTACATTCATACTGCTTATGAAATTTAAGTGTTTGGCAAAAACCATAGTACAGTACTTCATTTAAAAACACCTGAAACAGCTCTTTGTTCATGCTATTTTGGGTCATAAATACAACTAAATGGGATGCTGAGAATTCTCCTGTATCTCAACCAACTTGCATGAAATTTTAGAAAATCCTAATTTTAACTTATCTTTTTTTGCTGTTAGAAAATGTTAGGTATGTACATTAAACATGTCATAAGCAGTGGATTCAATAAAATTTACACAACCTGTCTATCACCAAATCCTGCATACAACCCTGAGTATAGTTTTGTTACAAGCAGTAAATACATACATTGTGAATCTACCATTGTCATCAATGGCAATGTGTCATGATTGCAATGTTTAATTATCATATTTGATGGAATGTTGAGTTTTTCAAAGTTGATATTTTTAAAGTCAACATTGTATACAATTGTCTGCAAATTTATAATGCCAGTGTTGCCATATGTTAGTTTACATTTCTTTGCAATAAATGTAGATTCAAGGGTTCCACCATAATTCTAAATGAGAATAAACAAAAACAACATATATATATATATATATATA
>SDWI01002166.1:5756-19383 GCA_009193005.1 Lamellibrachia luymesi
CTCATGCAGTCAGTAGGCAGCAGAAAACGAGACGCAGCCGAGGCCGACGGTCAACGCAGACAGTCAAACAATGCGCAGTAATTACTTGCGTGGCATTGTGTTGTCTGGGTTTTCGCTCGCTGTTGTCAATGCGAGCAAAGTTGTAGAGGTTCTTCGACGTCGCCATAAATCGCACCCTCTTCATACCGGGCCTTGCCGGACATCATCGTTGGAACTATTTGTGCATTTGTGTGTTCTGACCCCCTCGAATATCGTATTCTTCGCATGTTATACCAATCGCTTGGTAACTTTCACCAGATCACGACGTAGGCGTCAGCCAATAAAAATTAATAAACCTCTATGGACGGTTCCATTTCGTTGATACCCCTTTTACTAAAATGTACCACGCCAAAAGCTATATACACTCTAACAATTACCTCACCAGGAAAATAGTTCATATAATAGCAACTCGCAGAAATGCAACAATGCGACGAACGTCTTCCCCGATTTGTCGATCGACATAGACGTCATCGCCGTCGTCAACGACGTGTCGTGTTCGTTGACGTCGTCGTCGCATGCCGACATATCCGATTCGGAATCTCCTACGACAGAACGCATAGTCTACGTGAACATAAGATGGACGGACAGGACATGACGTAATGACATACATACGAAAGAGTGACAGACAGACAGACAGACAGGCTGGCAGATCATTACAGTACAGCATATTACTGTTATTTACTGTCATTTATGTACTGTACAGTAATGTATGTACTGTTATTTATGTACTGTACTGTTATGTCTGCACAATTATGTATGTACTGTCCTTTCTCTTTTTTTACTACATGTATGTATGTATGTACTGTACTGTGTACTGTACTGTACTGTACTGTACTGTACTTTACTTTACTTTACTTACTCTCATCCCAATGATTCCATCCATTCCTCCCATTTCTCTCCATCCATTCCATCCATCGATTCCATCTAATCTATATCACTCCATCCATTCACTCCATCGATTATATCTACTCCACTTCACCCCATCCTTTCCATCCATCGATTCTATCTACTCCATCTCACTCCAACAATTCCAGCTAATCCATCACATTCCATCCATTCACTCCTTTGATTCCGTCAAATCTTTCTCACACCATCCATTTCCTCCATCCATTCCAGTTAATCCATATCACTCCATCCATTTTGATAAAACGTGCTTTTGTGCGTTTGGACTCCCAACTTCACTCAGACAGATTTTTGTATTTTAACTATAATAAATAATACGTGTTTATGGTTTATATGGGTGTCTTTCATACGCAGCGTATTCGAATTTGTTGCAACAATGTCGTGAGATAATGTGTACGTGATATTAAATATGTGTGTGTGTTTGGGTGTTTGTGTGTATGTGAGTGCGTGCGCGTGCGTGCGTGTGTAAAGGGGGTGGGTTGACAGGAAATGAAGAAAGCGAAGACCACTGGTCTGACGAGGTTCGTACCATATCTACCTGGGATCACACGGATGAAGACATCGCTATTGTCTCTTTTGTCTAATATATAACTTCAGTTGTTTCAACAATATACACTTGAAAGTAGTGTAGTTCTACATATCAGTTGTGTTCAGTATTGGCGAACAGGCCTGTAATTGAAGATTTAGACAACTCACATACACATGGCCTACTACTCAGATTGTCAAGTTTCTTGTTTCGATATGTTAATAGCAAGTCAGACAAACACGATTCCTTGTACCCATTACACTCCACATATACATTTAAGTATTATTTTAGATTGATGAACTAAAATTATTATTAGTCCAATCGTCGTCAACAATTTGTATACGTACTACTATCCAGACATGCTGGATACAAATTGAGGCTGAGTTGGCAGGGCCAAAGTTTAATGTGTTTTACTTTCTATTTCTAAATGTTATTAAGACTAATGGATCAACTGTGTGGAGAATCAAAGGAATGCAACACGCAGAACGCGCAACAACGCCGTGGCATTTAGACGTTACACGTATTAGTTAACGCTTAATATAATTAGAACTGCGTTTCCATTGTATCGATGTCACGCATGCAATAAACTGTTATGAAAAATCGTTTTCGTTCGTCACGCCTGTCTGCAGACGATATACGTTACATCGATAACAGTGTAGTTATGAAACATGTTTGACATTAAAATACTAATTATTCACCATTAATTGATTGTCCAATATCCAAGTGGATACTCATTAAGTGGTAGATTTCAATAACCTGACAAGCAGTGAAACCGACCGGGTAAAAAATTTCGAGACTACTTCTGTGGAAGAAGAGTTGGGTCGACGACATAGAGGAGTGTACTGGACTGAGCTTCGCAATGAGTCTGGAGGCGACGACACAGAGGAGTGTACTGGACTGGACTGAGCTTCTCAGTGAGTCTGGAGGTGACGACATAGAGGAGTGTACTGGACTGGACTGAGCTTCTCAGTGAGTCTGGAGGCGACGACATAGAGGAGTGTACTGGACTGGACTGAGCTTCTCAGTGAGTCTGGAGGCGACGACATAGAGGAGTATACTGGACTCGTTCCAAAAACAGGCCCAGACAAGTGGTGCCCTACTACAGGCTCCGTCAAGGGATTGGTGAAGGTGTAGACGTCGGTAGAAGACGACAACGTCAGGTGATTCTCTCACGCGCCTCAATAACAAGAGAAACGTGCCTTAGGCCTTGTTGTCAATGCCAAATAAACTGAAATCAATAAACGAATATACAATTCAGAATAAAGAAAATCTCTTATCGATGGACTGGATGTATGTGCTGGATGGATGGTATGGATATAATTATGTTATGGATGAATGTGTTTGATGTGGTCCATTTGATCGGTGTGGTGTATGAGATGGATGAGAGGGAAGCGATGGATGTGATATATGGGACGGTTGGTTGATGCCTCACTTCACTATGGGATGTGTAGTAGTAGGGTAACATTAATTGACATTAAGCATTTAAGTTACCGGCTTATACAACAAAATATAATATTCACAAACCCATTTCGGTAATGGAATATTCTTTCATGTGGCAAAATAGATAGCAGACTTGACATTTAGTTTCCGTCCATGTGTGACTAGCGACTGTCAACAGGAACACCGCGACAAGATACACTGTGGCAATTAAACATTTTAATCAATAGTCAGTTGCCGATGATTGGGAGTGTCGTTGAAATCCAAGTTTCGTTGCGTCCATTTGCGCCTGAATATCAATCCAGTCGCACGTGAAACATTTCTGGGAGCCCATCCTCGAAGTTGTCATTTGTCAAGATCCGACCAGCGCAACAGATTGAAGGTAAATCGTCCATCTTTCTTACCCGTTGCGATGTGGTACCCGTGATGGTAGGGGTTGGTCAGCAGTGGTCCTCGGAAATATATGATTTGACAAAGTGTGATCACTGGAGTGCTACGGTGTTATAGTTGGTCATCGTTATCGTAAGGGTGTCCTAACGGTGGTCATCGTTATCGTAAGTGTGCTCTAATCGTGGTCATCGTTATCGTAAGGGTGTCCTAACGGTGGTCATCGTTATCGTAAGGGTGTCATAACCGTGGTCATCGTCGTCGTTATCTCAAGGGTGTCCTAACCGTAGTCGTCGTTATGTCAAGGGTGTCCTAACCGTGGTCGTCGTTATCTCAAGGGTGTCCTTATCGTGGTCGTCGTTATCGTAAATGTGTCCTAACCGTGGTCATCGTTATCATAAGGGTGGCCTAACCGAGGTCATCGTTATCGTAGGGGTGTTCTAACCGTGGTCATCGTTACTGTAAGGGTGTCCTAACCGTAGTCGTCGTTATCTCAAGGGTGTCCCAACCGTAGCTGTCGTTATCGCAAGAGTGTCCTAACCGTGGTCGTCGTTATCTCAAGGGTGTCCTAACCGTGGTTGTCGTTATCTCAAGGGTGTCCTAACCGTGGTCGTCGTTATCGTAAAGGTGTCCTAACCGTGGTCGTCGTTATCTCAAAGGTGTCCTAACCGTGATCGTCGTTATCGCAAGGGTGTCCTAACCGTATAATGGTAGTCGCAATGATGATTTTGCTTGTCCTTTCCTGGTTTCGCGCATGACCTTCCTTTCATTGTTCTTTTTTATATTCTTAAAGTGGCTTCATTACGTTTCTTTTATGTTCACGATACTCTAAGCATTCCCTTAAGAAAACATGTTTCTGTAAGTTCTCAGTTCTTTTATAATTATTTAGAGATTGATCATGCTATAGCAGTACGGACTCTGTGTAGAATGGCAGAACATGTGTTCATACGTCAAGTGATGTAACAGTACGGGCTCTATGTAGAATGGCAGAACATGTGTTCGTACGTTAAGTGATATAGCAGTACGGGCTCTATATAGAAAGGCAGAACATGTGTTCTTACTTCAAGTGATATACCTTTCTAGGATAAAATGTTTTTCATGTTCTGGAAAGCCGTTTTGGCCTGGCAAATTCGTCTTTAGATATCATTGCAGGGGTGGATCTAGGCTTGTTTGCAGGGGGGTCTCAGTCAGTCGTAGTCATATGTCATTCTTCTTACGAACCGGAGGGGGGGTCGACACATGTGTCGTTTTACTTACGTAAGGGATACTGTTAGTTGGCTGCTAATACTTCAGTCTTTATATTGACACTAGTTCCAATGTAGGCATATACAGGGGAGACCGGGACTAGTCCGTCCCCATGGACACTCTAATGTATCTGGAGACTGTGTTTTAGAGATAGAGGATCAGTTTCGTCCTTAAATTGAACGAAAATATCTTGTCCGCAGTTGTGCTATAAAAAATGGCAAAACTGTTAAAAGACAATATCCAAATCTGACTTGCCTGGGCAAGTCTGCCCAGGGGCCAGGGTAAGTTCGCCCCCACACGTACTTTAAGCAGCAAATACACAAGAACAGTGCAGTTTTGTCTTATTTTTATGTCAAGAAACGTCATGTTTTTGACACACATTTGTTAGAAACTTAAAATCCTCACAAATTATGTATCTATGAAAAAAACCAGGCAAACAAAAAACAACGTTTGGCACTGCATCGGCTAGAAAATGGTGAAGTAAAATCTGGTTTCGTCACTTTTTCTTACTAAAAAATAAAACTAAGCTGGACAGTTGGAAGTCTTTATTAGAGTACATGTTAGTGTGTTTATGTTCACAAGTGATCCTGGGCATTTTACATCAGATATCCTAAGGACGAACTTGCCCCGCAGCACACAGACATATTTGGTGGGCGGCAACTAAATACCACTGACACTGGATAGAGCAACAACGCAAGATCCAAACAATAGCTCTGATATAAGGGCCTTACTTAGCACTCTAAATGTATATCCAATGTCACTTATAAATACTGAAATGTTATCCCCAAAAAATAAAAAAAATACTTTCAGTCACAAAAAAAGTTTTCTATTTCGCAACTTTCCAGCCAGCAACTCGTGGATGTCAGTTTCCCGCTGCATCAGTGTTCGAAATGAGGGGGGTTTGGGGGGTCTTGCCATAAGGCACGAGGGATCTCCCATAAGAAAGAAAAATGTGAGCTTAGGGGACTCACTTTCTATCGTTGTACCGATGTAATTACCCTTCCGCTTTTGCATGTGTTGCTGCGTGCGAGGCTACTCTGGTTCGTCTCTACTAAAACGCGACGGTTTTCGCAGAACTCGATCGATCTCGCAGCAGGAACTCGACGGTTTTTGCAGGACTCGACGTCATTGTGTTGGTAGTTTAGCTGATTCATTCAGCTCACTCTGTTGTCATTCAGTTAATCTATGTTAAAACATCTGAAATCATTCCACTCATATCATTGATGAGTGTGTGTTTTGTTATCTGTTGGGTGTCTGCAGAAATGCCGCCAATGAATATCTAGTTGAGGCACATTTTACCTTGGCATTTTACTTCTCAGAATTACAGTGCACTGTATCTGCAAGCGCATTACTCCAGTAACAATGGCTTAGAGCACAGTTTATAATGTAGTCATTTAACAGACGCTCTTATTCAGAGCGACTTACAACAAGTGCATTCAACCTAAGTTGGTAAAATAACTACAGGTCGAAATAACTAGAGGTCGCTATGATAGCAAGCAAGTTTAAAAAAAAAGGCATTAATAGCCATTACATTGCATGAAAAGAAGATTTTTAAGAAAACATTTTCGGGGACCCCCAAGAGTGAGTGGTCATTTCGAACACTGCGCTGCATGTAGTTTGATGATCATGTGACTTAATCGTGTGACCGAAATTACTAAATTCTGCAACGGCGCGGAATAAAAGCCGGTTGGCGGACTTGCCCCGGGGGCGGACTAGTCCCGGTCTCCCCATCGTGTTTTTTTTACTGTAATATTTGCCACGGACACAGGGGGGTCTAAGACCCCCCCTTCATGGCCTAGGGGGTCTTGATACCCCTAAGATCCCCCCTGGATCCGCTGCTGTCATTGAACCGGCCATCTGCGTTATCACTTATCCAAGATAATGAAACTGATGAACCTGCTTAGGAACAATCCCGTTTATTAGGATGTGGCATGTTGGCGTATTTTTCTTTGGATGACCATGGTTTATGTTTTTTTCATATATAGAGACTGGCAATTCTTCTATAATTCCCTGATTACTGTGGTTATGGTAATGGTGTGCAATACGTTGTCCTTAGTCCAACGCTGGCCACATAATGGTAGAGGTTGACCGATAATGATGTTGACTAAAGGTGGTTCTTCGGTGGTACTAGTCAACTAACGATGGTCCATGTGGTGTGACGGCACAGCTTATAATATATACCTGGAATAAAAATGGTAAGGATTAATCAGTACATACTGTTGATTTGATTTTACAGGATGCCGCCCATCAAGGAGTCAACTCAACAAATTGCCGGGGCAAGCGCACCGTTGGATCTCCCCACACAGAGCGACGAGGTAGATCCTGGACTGGAGCAGGTCAGTGCGGCTGTTTGCATCTCGGGGGCTGCCGCTACGAATGCGGAGCGTTGTGGATGGGAGACCCAAATGGAGAATCGCATGACTGCTACCGAGCAGGGCATGAGTGCTATCGAGCAGCGCATGTGTGCTGCCGAGCAGGGCATGGGTGCTACCGAGCAACGCATGAGTGCTGCCGAAGAGGGCATCAGCGCTACCGAGCAGCGCATGAGTGCTGCCGAACAGGGCATCGGCGCTATCAAGCAGCGCGTGAGAGCTACCGAGAAGCTCGGGCGCGAGACACGGCGAGAGTTGGGTGAGCTACGAGAGTTGTTGCAGGCGGCCCTGCCGAATGCAGCAAACGTTACTGCCGCGACCACATCATGCAGTCAGGAAGCTACCATTGCCACCATAAATACAGGTATTGTGGGTTGAATGTTCTGCCGATAGAAGCACAGGATATTAAATTTGGTGTTGTCACCATATCGCTCCATGTTAAAATAAGTGACAATGTAGTGGTACGTTGAAATTCGATCATGTATCTACCATAGCATCAGAAATAAACGTAAAGCAACAAGCCTTCTCGTTGGCTGTACGGCCCGGGGATGGAGGGAACCCGCTATCCATGTACGGCCCGGGGATGGAGAGAACCCGCTGTCCATGTAGGGCCCGGGGATGGAGGGAACCCGCTGTCCATGTACGGCCCGGGGATGGAGGGAACCCGCTGTCCATGTCGGTTCCAGGCCCAATGCAGATAGTACGATATTTCTGTGACATTCCAGATTTACATGTCAGTGTACCTGATGAGACCTGACAATGCCCCGGATGCACCAACGTTGCTCAAGTACATGTATAAAGGCGAGGTTATGACGAGTAATTCCGATCAATATGAACTTTTGTTAAATGCAGCTCAGCATCCGGTGCCGATGGTAACGTCGTAGGTGGGAACCCCCTTTCTCATTCACCCACTCACTCACTAATCCACCCACCCACTCATTCACCCAACAACTCTCTCACCACCGACCCATCCACACAAAAACTCAATCACACTCCAACCAACCCACATCCCCACCCAATCACTCACTCACTCACTCACTCACTCACTCACTCACTCACTCACTCGCTCGCTCGCTCGCTCGTTCACTAATTCATTTAAGGATATCGGCCACTGGAGTCGAACTCTCCACAATCCAACCCTCTGTCTCCAGACGTCTCTATGCCTCACTACCATGTTCAGCTCTCTTGGCTCCAGTCCCACACCTTCCGTTAGTCGATAAATGGCTGGTCTTCCTTGGTTTGCTCTCTCGTGCTCTTGTTGCCACAATATTGTCCTTGCTGCCGTTTCATCGTTGCGTCTGTAGCAGTGCCAGGCAAATAGCCGCCTCGTTTCTCATATCTTGTCTATTACTTAGCTCATTACACTGCACAGCTCTGTTTTACTCAGATGTTGCTGCTTGTGTCTGTTGAAAGCAGCTCGTAGCATTCTTGTGCAACACCCGTCTAGTTGTTTTTGAGTTTTTGTCATTGTCAAAGACGTGCATCCACAGGGAAACACAAACTCTACCGATGTTATGAACAAGTGCTGCTTCATTTTGCGTGATATTGCAGACTTCCATGTTTGGCTAAGTTGTTTTAGTGTCTTCCTTGTCTTGGTGTTTTGGTCGTTGTGCCGACCCAGTTACTTGAAGGCAACGAACTTCTCCAAAGCAGATCCTTCCTTGGTAACGATAATGATATTTTCAAGGTGGTTGTATTCCATGAACTTGGTCTTTCCAACTTTAACCTTCAAACCAGTCCTCGCATGTGAAGGCCCTGTGCCTATGTGGCTTCTGAGAAAAGATTTATATCGTATGCAAATTCAAAATATATCATGACCTCGTGTTTGACACATTGTCGGTTTCTTCTTGTAAGTTGTAATCCCAGTTCCTCTTCACGTCCGTCTATTGCTGGTCGCAGTGCATAGTGAATACAACGAAACCTGACTCTCTACTACAATTTCAACCATCGTAGTGCAAATCAACGACTATCACAAAAAGAATGATGCGAGCGTGTCACCATGCAGAGCTCCTGCTAGGATATCAAATAGCTAAATGTTCCCATGCGGTGAAAGAGGTTACCAAGCAAAGAACAACCTTTGGCACTATGCTCTAAGGAGAGGCTATCAATGTAACCGCACTGGCTGTCGTTTCATTAATAAATGCACATGGTGTGGTGGTAGCAATATATGGGTCAGATATCCCAAATCGCAAGCCGGGAAGTCCTCAGACGCCATGTAACACAATATGAACATACCATGATCGATTAATCGCTTCGCCAGTCTCGCCAGTAGCTATAAGTCGTCATCATGTAGTGGAAGGGTATGATCCTAATCGAAGTTATAATTTTAAAGGGTTTAATTCGATATTTGAAATGGAATGTTATTGTTTGCCAATTCAGGTCTTCTGAACTTCTGAACACTAATACATCGTAAGAAGCCACCATTGACCATTGGCTGTTATCTACGACAGGTTTAATTTATAGTTTCCTCCCCTATATTGATTGAGTCCAAGACCTGTTGCACATCTACAACCTGTGAGCTACTTTACTTCCCCTGACACAGACATCTGGTTGAAGGGAAATACATTTTTGTCTCCTCCGAAAGACGCAGGCAAAGTAGGTTGAACGACATTGCCCATGTTTCGCCAACCTATTGCCACTTATTTCACCGACGAATCGACAGCCTATTGCGACCCAACAGTGTCATTTCACGGAGGCGAACACCCGAAGAGGTTCTATCGCCATTATTTGATGCCAAAGCTTGAAACATATATGTAACATATAACATGTATCACGTCAATCTCAACTCGGCATATGTTTTATCTTTGTCTGCCCACTATTCATTGGTAACTATTATATGAAGAACAATATCTTCGATCACGATGTGTTTGCTAAACCCCTGGAATTGCAGCATGCACTTGCAATTACGCTAATGTTGAGTTGCTAAAGGTTGATACGTCTGTTGACAGCCTCGCCTAGTAGGCCGGTGAGCGCATTAAAATTTGGTGCAATAGTGTAATGCCATCACATGCAATGCTGGTGATATATCACGTTTAAGTTGACAAATGCAAAATTGCAATGGTATTATATCGATCGCTTTGTCGAACAACTCCGACGTTAAAACGATATACACATCAATTAAGTTAGTCTGCCTGATGAAACGACTATACCTGTCTCTACACAGACAAAACTATATAAGTGATATCGTTGCATATCGCACGGATATAATAATAATTTAAACCCCAACAATATACAACGATCTTCACAGAAAATTAATCTCCGCTTTGTAAGGGCACATGATTACTGCAGTGTAGCGACGTGTATGTTTTTTCATTAGGCCCAAATACATATCACTAGACAAGTGAGTGAGTACATACAAGTATAGTTAAAGCATCAATATAACACAAATATCAAATAAGGGGCCATTAGACTCCCATTAAGGCTAAGGAATAGCAACTCTCACAGGAGCCACCATGTGTACAATTAAGTACAACTTAAATATTATACAAATGATAACATAATATAACGATAGATATACTGATACATTATAGGTTATATAACAGAACAAAACGTTACAAATAAATGATTTGGTATGGCTGGTTCATTGTCTAAGGCGGTGTGATTACATAATCTTTCTCGTTAGCATATATAACAGTTTATCATATTACGTAGCGATATATAAGTTTGCAAATTATATTTTTTGCTATAGGTTACAAAACCATGTAGACTGTGAGTGTATATATTTGTTTTTTAATACATCAATTACATTATTTTCGTGTATGGCAAAGTATATCTAAGACTGTGCTTAGCAAATTCGTGTTGTACTCTGACTGTGTGTATATTGTATTACCCACGTGTGTTGAATTTGCGAATGCGACTGTTTTGATCAAGTGATAAGTGTTGAAGGTAGACAGGTAGTTTATTATGTGTGAATTTATAATATAGTTTTAATTCACGTAATCTAAATATATTTTCTATTTTTAATAATTTAAGACTTTTAAACAATTGTTCAGTGCATTATATTTGTTTACACTTATAATTCGGACGACTCTCTTTTGCATTGTTTTATTCTGTCACTTTTGTATCCGTTTGAGTCTATTGAGAACACCTAAAATCATTGAACGTGTATTTGAATTTTTTTCAATATGGCTTTTCCAGTTTAAATTTGTTTATTTTACACATTTTCTTCTAGCCGTTTTTGAAAGCATAAATTTAGTTGTGTATAGGTTAAGAGATAATTTGTTTAATTGAAATCATTCATTGATTTTATGCAGTTCAATGTTGACAGAGAATTCTACATTTCCATTTTCTTCATGAGTTGAAAGTGAGTCTAGGGTATTTGAGAGGGTGGTGTCATCGGCGCGCAGTATAACATTTCACTTAATGCTGGACTCAGCAAAGTCATCAATATATAATTATAATAAACAGCAGTGGGCCTAGAATCGAGCCCTGAGGTACACTTGTTGTTGACGTCCTGTATTTCCTGATGCTGTTTTCGATATGTTAAATAATTTCTCACTAAAATTGAAGCTACTCCTTTTACGCCATAATATTCTAATTTATCTAAGAATATTGTGTGGCCTATGGTGCTTTTGAAAGGTCTAGGAATATATCAATAGGTATTTCATTTCATTCTATCGGTTAATTCAAGAGCAGCAATTTAAGTTGAATATTTCATTCTAAAACCATATTGGTTATCATACAAAAGTATTTGTGCTTTTAAAAAGGAATATAGCTAGATGTAAATCATTTGTTCGATTACTTTTGAAATAACCGGTAAGAGAGATATTGGTCTGTAATTGCAAAATTGTGTATTTTAAAATTTTTACAGATTGGAACTTTCTTGGCAATTTTAAATTTGTTTGCTAAGATACATGTAGTTAACATTTGGCTTGTAATTAGTGTTAATGATTTTATTAGAGTAGATTTAGCTAATTTTAATAATGGTGAAGAAACACCATCAAAACCACACAAGTTAAATAAGTTTTTATTGATGGGATTGTGCATTTGTGTGGCTAGGTTTGGACCAATACTGGTAAAACAATTATTACATGTGTTTGTGATGTTTGTCTTATCTCTTATGATTTCTTCATTACATGTAAATGATTTAGGGAAAGTTTTATTTGTGTGTGTTCTAGAAAGAATATTATTGATAGGGTCCAACGTTTTTTAAATATTAGTTTTGGAAGGCGGGGAGGCTCAGTTTCTTTTCTTCTTCCTTTCGTTTCACGGGCAAATACAACAATCACAGGCACTTTCCGACTAAACCCACATCCGCTGTTCCTGCGTATTTCTTTTTACCGAAACGTGAGAATCAATGCCCGTTGCAGTGAGTGACAGCTAGAGAGTTTTGTAATCCTTGTGTTATATTTCTGTAACAATTGTCACTGTTCAGTTAACAAAAGAACATTCCATTGGCGATACGTTCATCCGAGTAGGATCGACTACATACTGGAAGGTCGCAATTATGAAACGTATACGTTCTAGCGCCGTCCACACTCAGTTGTCCCCACTCCGATTATTTTGTGATAATGTGTACTTTCTTGACGTTATGAAAGGCACAAATTCTGCGAATCAGATGCCAGATTCACAAACGCCAGACAATCCTTTGATAGTGAAGACAATGCAGATCGATGAAGCCGGAGACGAGACGGGCGAACGAAGCACACAGTGGGTTCGCGCCTTGAAGGGGTTCTGTGAAACGACCACATTTCACGGGCTGCGAAACGTTGCAGATTCAACAAGGAACTCAGTTCGCAGGTGAGGCAGCTATAAGTGTTTAAGGATACCATTCAGATTAGAACATAATCAACATCGACAATTGTCGACCTGACCAAGGCATTTGGCCTTGTTGATCGAACAGTTCTGTTCATCTTACTAATCAAAATAGACTGCAACGGTTTTAGAGCTGACACAATCCTTACGCTCCAATATGCAAGGAAACGTTCAACTTGAGGGTATCAGATTAAACAGTTTTTGCTGTTAAAAAGGGGTAATTCAGAGGTGTGAAACTCGTTGAATTGCCCAGTTAGTCACATCTTTCATAAGGTTACTGGTGTAGCTACCAGTGACTGAAACTTTCAGAAAGTCAGTGAGAACGATGGTTCTGCGATCCATAACATCATATCCGACATGTTCGTCTGCTGCAGGATTCTCTGGATTACAATCGTGTTGATCAGCACCTTCGCGTTCTTCTACCAGTGTCAACATTTAGGGCGACACTACTTGAGCTGGCCTGTCAGAATGAGGATCACGATGTCACGACAAGAAAAGATCGGTTTCCCTGCCGTCACCATTTGCAATCAAAACGCCTTCAGGTATTGCCTATCGCGGTTGTCTTCAATAGCAAATTACTTGTATGCGTCTTTGAAAAGAGAACGTAGATTGAGAAAAATTATACCGATGTTATCACATGTTAACAGACACACAACATACAAGCATACGCATACATGCACACTCACACGCACACGAACAAGCTGACGCACAGACATGAGCACCCGCATGCACACGCACACCCCAACGCACATACACGCACGTACGCACGCACACACACGCATAACATTTGGCGGCATTTCTTGCAGACTAGTTACAGCAGCAGAGAAAGGTACTTACCGTTGGTTGGACGACATGTACAAAGAACAAATCATCTCCACCTTCAACTATACCCAGTGGGGCGTCGGAAACCAATCGATGCGTGATGTCTACTTACAACATGCACACCGCAAGGAAGATATGATTG
>SDWI01002168.1:17186-37635 GCA_009193005.1 Lamellibrachia luymesi
AAACAACCTGTTCCCATCTCTATCCTGCACACCCCTCTATCGGTAAGGCGCTTAATTAAGCGGGCCCAATTACACCAACCGATCATGTGACTTTTTCGGGAAATATTACTGGCCAGCGGTGCACGCTGGGGAAATTTGCAGATAGCGAGCGGGACCATGTTTTGAATCACTTTTCTTCGCTGCGCCATACGAACATCATCCGAGCTTCTGAATTTATTCCCTCCCACCCTCCCGATGTATTTGTACTTCTGTGGCGATATGCTTTCTAAACTTGCATATTACGTGTGAACATATCTAGATATCGAATTGATCTGAATGTTGTATCGGGGGGTTTATTCCCCCAGTTTTGTGTATATCATTGTAAATACTCTAGCTAGCACTATATACATATAATTATGTATGCTTGTCTGCACATAGGTATCTTTTCCCTCTTTGTATGCTGTCGCTTTGTTTAAGAGCAGCAAGGGTTTTTGGTAAAGGCTGTCTTCGACAGTTGCTAGCTACAGTAGAAAATATCACTAATGTTAAATCTTATATGGTATTGTTTACTAATTGGTCATACACACCAGCTTAATACCAGGCTGTGCACAATTTGTGGCAGACTTAGTCACTATTATTGTGTGCACAGCGGCAATCCTTGTTGGGTATGAATAAAATTGGATTGCCCGTTACAAACCTACCAAGTAATTGGAGTATTTATACAAACAGAAAGGTCTGCATAAGCGTGTCCCCATTTCATTGTAAACACAAATACACCAGGAGTCGACGGGGTATCGAGCTGCGAAAAACACACGAAAATATTATTTCTGTTAACAAAAACTATGTTCACACTATAGTTATTTGGTTAGTAAGTTATATCTTTTAGGATCACGTATTCACTTCAATTCTAAAAAAAAATATATATGAATGATAATGAATATGTTTTTCTCAGCCATTGGTTCAATCCGAAACTGCTGACGGTAGTTGACACGACAAACGTGAAGATTCGTGTTGGCGACATGGTAATGGTGATCGAGTCCTACAAGAAGGTGAAGGCTCTACAGGACAGAGCTCACGGAGGATGGACCAGAGACATGCGAAAGGTTATCATTGATTTAATTATTGAATACTTATAATCGCAATGGTAGCACCAGTTACCTTTTTTAAATGGCTCTCACCTTATTCTTGATGTGTATGTCATAACGATGCTAGTTTGCTAACCATTGCCAACAAACGCACGCACAAAGATGGCGATTCATTGAATTTGGGCCCTCGATCGACTACATCAAATTGTACGTCTCACATTGTGTTTGCTTACAGCGGAATAGTCTCGTTGTTGTTCCAGATATATGAGGAAAGCCATACTCATTCCAAATAGAAGCGGGCGACACGCAAACACAACTCTCAAAACTCTAATAAGATCAGTTTAAATGCCCTCTTGTAGCATCCATCCATCGTGTACATAATTGTCTTACGATGAAGGCTTCATGTTGCGTCTTATTCTATCTCTGATATCGAAGGCGTCGCACAGGGTGGAAACAGTCGCACGCCACCTTCCTCTGTCCTGTGCCGGACGGGTCATGTTGTTTTTCGTTTCGATTTTTACGATTTTGCCTCTCATAAATAGGTTATTTTAAAAGTTGTCGTCCACTTTATCCAGGTGGGTTCTATCTAAATGCTGCTTATATTGGTCTTCTGGTGACATTCTTATCATACTATTTGAGTATTTCTTGCATTCTAAATGAAGAATGATTATTGATATTTTTCATAGCGATTGGTTTCTCCTACGTAAGCCTGAATTCAAATAACAATGTGAAACTGCAATCGTACATTGTCAACCGTATTTACTATCAACAATAATTACCACTGTTAACACAAGTTTCATAGTGTTATCGTGGCGGATGAAGATACGAGCGGTCACTCCCAATAGGGAGTAAATCGGTCGACAGAAGGTTATTGTTATATATAAGTATATATTAATGTGTGGTTCATTAAGAAACATCTCGGCGCTCAATATGTATGAAACGATATATTGTATACCATTTAACGACACACTCTATCAGCCTTTGTACTTTTAAAATGACGATTACAAAGCTATGTCCTGTCTACACACAGATAATAATGCATAATGTATTCTATGTGCTTCTATTGATGTTGATGACAATACTGACATTAGTAATACTGTATTGAATGGAGTATATTGACTCTTGTAGTTTCTGGGTTCAGCCAGCATCGTAGTAGATGTACTCTCAAGAGGACGTGTAAAGGTTTTCTTGGACAAACCACGGGTGTTCAACGTAAAGGCAGTAAGATTCATCTCCAGAAGAGGTAGACGTTCAACACACATGTACATATTCAGCACTGTTGCGTGATGCGTGCATGCAAAAAACAACAACAATTACATGTTGAATTGTTATTAAACATGTATTTTATAAATGCCAATCAAATACGTTAGCTGGCATGCAGTTCAATAACGTATGCTTTTAAAAATGATAATTCGTTGTATTGTTGCGTCAAATTCAATTACTTGTTAAATTAATGAACTAAGATCAGATATGAGTGTTCAACGATCTGAACACTCGCAATTTATTAATTGACGTGCTAATCATCAATTCATTTGAAGCAATTCCTCATGACCAGTGTATATGGTAGTTAACAAAGTAAACTTGCAACCACCACGATGTCTATGTTCTGTCGTAACGACATTACAAATATTTGTTGCAGACGGAACAGGTGATAAAGAGCAGAGAGCTCCTGCAGAGGAGATAACTCCTGCAGATGAGAGTGCTCTTCCAGAGGAGAGAGCTCCTGCAGCTGGAAACTGGTATATGTACTCTACTCTAGTTGCATTGCATTCCTTGCTTGGTTTTGTTCGGTACACGATGTAGTAGCTGCTAGAACGTTTGGTGCAGTACCGAAGGATTCTGGTAGCTTGATATTTACAAGGTCACAATACACGTGGATGTGGATGTGTTGACTGGAGTAACATTTAATTCTCAACTGTCACAATTCAATGCACTTTGGAATGCGTGTTGACAAACTAAATATATAAAGAAGAGATCAAATATACGTTTTTTATAGTACTCAATTGTTATTCAAATGTTGATTGACATATTTTCTTAACGTTTTTAGTTGAATCAGAGGGCATCAAGTAACACTAGTTAAAGAACAGTGTAGTTTAAATTTGAGGAAGTGTCAATTTTCCATAAGGACGATGAATAAATGGGACAAATAATTTACTGACGGTTTTAAGTGTGGACATGTTACACTTACATGAAACAATGTTGAATTCTGGACAACCAATGGTTTCCTTCTCCACTTACCTTCTGAACCTAATTTCCTTGGGTGACAGTCTTGTTAAATCTTCGGATAGAACTGACTGGATTAATGGAGATAATTAATTATATATTGCCATCGACTGCTTAATGGAATAAACAGCCGCGTATAGTAATATGGTGATAAATATCTGTGCTGTAAATGTAGCTATGGCTGAGCGAATGATAATCATTAAGAAGAAGCCAATTATTGGAGTCATTGTAACATTGTTAATTAACAAAGTTTAGAAAATTGTATAACTACCGCACATTGGCTTCAATGTTTCTAATGTTCTCTTTCTAGGATGGAAAATACCAAAGCATCCATTCGCAAGATACTGCCATCATTGGCACCTGATGTACTGGAAGCCATTATGGATCATTTCGTGTTCATTGCAGTTGAATCGGAGAGTGATTTGAGTTTGATAAAAGAATCTGATTTAGAGCAATTCTTGAAACCAATCCAGAGGAGGAAGCTTCTGTCCAGTTGGGAAGCAAAAGGTACGTATTAAAATTATAATTCGGTTGAATATTGCATACACAAACTTTGAGGGCGTGCTGTAATTTCTCTCTCTCTCTCTCTCTCTCTCTCTCTCTCTCTCTCTCTCTCTCTAGGACAGGACAGTGTGAGGAAAAAGCCTTGGTCACATGAGGAAAAGTCAGCAGTAGAGAAGCACGTGAACAGATTCATCACAATGATGAACGTGCCTGGGAAGAGGCTTGTGCGGAGGCAGTGGAACTGGAATCAGCATTTATAGTGCGTGTTAGATGTGTAGCCAAGTCTGCCAGTCATTTATGCAGNATATATACACACATACATATATATATATATTGCAATACGTGAATGTTTTCCTTGTCTGAATGGAAACTGTAGCTTATTGCTTTGGTTGTCAATGTTAAAGCATACATATTTTATCATGTTCAATAGGTATTGATCCGATCTCAACATCTTATGATACATCTTATGATACATCAAGTAGTGACTCTGACTCTGAAAGTGACTCTGACTCTGATTCCGGGATGCCGTCCCTCCGGAGACTGATGGAATTGAAAGAACTATTGAAAGGGCTACGAAGTTCCATGACGGGAGGTCTCGTCGACAGCGACGACGACGACGAAGACGACGACGAAGACGACGACGAGGTATGGAAGGATCATAAAAAATCATAATGGTTTTATTTGAGACAATTTACCAAACGGTTATTTACTTTGTTTCCACTTTTTCTAAAAAAAATATGACAATTACACACGAAGGCGTCATTAGAGGTGTTTGTTAATAGTTTAATTTGCTTGCGATTATGCCGTTTTAAATCAAATGCAATGGACAAGACAAAAAGTATGTGACAGTATTGTGATGTTTAGAGACATTAGAACACAAACCATTCGGGTTTAATAATAGAAACATGGCAAGACATTGATATTCATCCACTTTAACTTGGTCTTGGTATACGTCTTACGTACGTTTTACAAATTGCATGCACACAACACATATTATATGCAGAATATATTCCCCATGTCAGACAAATATACCTAAAATTTAATATTGGCGTTGGTTGATACAGGTGATATCCAATTGCAAGTACATTCTTAGTTCACCACAGTAGAGAGGTCTCGTTGCAGAACTTTGTCAGGGGCAGCCGGGTCCGGCTTGATGCTGATGTGTCAAGATGCAGTCGCCTACAGAAAGGCCATGGTGGCTGGCACAAAAAAATGGAAAAGGTGGCTACTTGTTTTGTATTATTAGTAAGCCTAACATAGTATACGTTGGAAATTATATGGTTGTGGGATTGGAAAGTGTTAGAATGCCTATGCATAGCGCACAACATCAGGTATATAGTGTGGAACGTAGGGAAACGTCGTTTCATTTAAACATATTTGTCAATATACCTACAATCTATATACCGTGGCAGCAATATGTTTTAAATGCATATTTACACGTACACATACTTGCAATGAATTTAAAGGTAGTAATATCATGTGAATCATTACATGCACATAGCTTATTACCGTGATTACTTCATATGATGTGTCTTAATTAACTTAATCAACTAAATAAATACGTATTTTTAAAGAAAACATTCAAAAAGGCCTGTGCTCCACTAGCATTCAGTTCAAAGTAGGTATTCCACAATTATTAAAAACTCATGCATACACGTGTGCCTGTGCATTTACTACGGATAAATAAAATAGCGAAAATATAATGGACCTGTCTGACAATATGAAGTTATCTTCTTTTGATTCGCACCATACACACAGCACATTGTCAAAACAAATACAGGGTTTGTCTGAGAAGATGGTACACGATGATGTAAAATGCAAAACATTATATATTAACATTAGTATATTATTATTGATATTCATATTGCGTGTTTTTTTCACATGTGGTGAACACATCTTATATGTTGTTCTCCAAACAGTATCTAGGCCAAGTCGGCGTCGTCAAGGGTAAACGATCCGGGAACATTGTGGTGCAGTTTCAAGATGGTGCAGCGTGAGTGTATATGTGCATATTTGATTCATTCTCAAGAAACATAGTCACACAACACGCGCATAGCGTGGGTGAATTTGTGGGGGGCGGTTTTTTTTTATAGAGGAAGTGGAACTCTTGAGTTTATTTAGTTTTGAAAGTACATTGACTATCTCTTTGAAGTCATATGTGTTGTCATGATTTACAGTGGTCGGCAAAATGCGACCCGCGCGTCACTGGCTTTTACACAATGGAGAAAAACTGTTATGGGGCAAGACGCCCCGGGGGCTTTGTGCCTCATAGGAGTGGGCGTCTCGTCACATACGTGGGGTAAGACGCCCCCTCTGGACAATATATTTAATTAACTAATACATACTGGTACTGTTGACAGTCGTCAATAATGTGGTGGTATTACATACCATAATCGCACAACAATCGTATGACGGCATAGGTAACTCAAAATAATAAGTATATGAACAACTATGTATTTTTTTATTAATGGGTGCTCCTTGCCCCAACCTACCTTACCATTAATATATAATCACAGTGATGAGTAAAACCGATAGATATATTGGTACTTTCAAAACACCTAGAACATTTAGTGTAGAAATGTTACATATTTCTCAGGAATGAATATGGTTATGCTATTTGCTTAATGACTGAAACTTTAATAAAGGACACATTTTCGAACACCACAAATAATAAGGAAACACGTATACATAAGGGCCTTGTGGGGGTGCAGCCTCAGTGTTAGGGTGCAGCAGCATTTGAATGGGACTGTCGGCTAATGATCCAGATAGTATATTATAAACTCGCTGATCATCCTTAGCTCAGCAGCGTATAGATCGAACTGCCTAATCTTTTTCTTTAGGCTCGCTGCTGAGCTTTGGTTTCCCGAAGATTTTAACACAATAGAAGTGTCTTTGTTGTGATGTATTGTAATATACACGCATGTACATGTGTTTGAAATGGGGCGCGGTAGCGTTTTTGGTTAGAACCGGATCAAGATCAAGAGAACCCGGTTTCGAATCCTATTGCTGTCGTTTCTAAACTTTGGCAATTTCTTTCACCCCACGTTGCCACAGTTCACTCAGTTGTATAAACGAGTACTTCGCTATATACAGAGGTGGATATTTGAACGAATATTCTTCGTGCAGTGATTGCAGCGTGGCTGAATATTTCCTAAATAAATCGAGATGGCGTTGGCATGAACAGGTGTGCCATTGGGTGAAGTGTAAAGCGCTTTGAGCAGTTCCAAGGACTGGATATCATATAAGAGCGTACCTTTACTTTGAATATGTGTGTGTACAAAACCTGTACATGATACAAATAACAATGCTGAGTTTTTCTTTGTTAGTGAATCTTATTGAATGTTGATGCATATGTGTGAATATATAGAGTAAACTAATTGCTGTCGACATGCTATTATTGTTATCGCCATCTTCTTCTTTCGCTACTTTATTTTGTAGTTTGCTATACAACAAGGCTCTTCTGACATTGTGCGACGAAGAAGACACAGAAGAAGAGGCTGGGAAAGATCAACCATTCAAGAGGTAAAATCTACTTTCTCTATCAAGAGTGCTTCCACTAATACTAGTTAAGAAAAGTTTCCTAGATATAATGCACCAATCTATTTGTTACATTGAATCGTTTTCTCAGTAATTAGTTTGAAATTGTTCCTATCGTTGCACTTTTGCATTGCCTTTGGGTTAAATATCCGTGCGTTTTATAATTTACCGTGAATTCATTCTAAATATTTCACTCAATTACCTAGGACTGGCAGTACCATAGTAGATATGTCATCGAGTTGATATTATGTGACAGTAAGAGTTGCAGTATGATTGATGCCCAGTAGATTGTACTCTAAGTGATATGTAAACGGGACGCGTTGTACACACGTATTTCCAGGAACTGAAAAGTAATTAAGTTTTCTCTATTCACTGTAGACTGTACAAAACTAAATATTCAAGCAAGCGTGTTTTGGTTATAAAATGCACGTAGTGTTGCGAACATCCTATTTACGCGTGGGTTTGTTTTATATAAAAAGCGCAACAAGTGACATCATTACAATAGTCATTATAAATAAATTATTTGCTACTAAATGTGTCCTAGGTATGACATCGTCGTCATCGAGAAAAACAAAGATAGGGTGATGACACTACAGGGAGATCATGGTGGATGGAAAGCAAGTTTGGTTTCAGTAAGTCAATCATTTGTTTTCATACTGGCTACAGCATAGTTGTATCGGATCTAGGACTGTTTTGTAGGATATTCCGCCCAACTTTTGTATAGGAGTAATGGTTCCAATGGTTTTCTGAATTGAAAACCGACGCGTCTACTTATTATTTTACAATGAACAATTCAATATGACCTCTGTCAGACCACGGTCTTTATTGAGGGCATTTCACTATGATTTCAGCTATTTTCTTTTTATAAATTACATGTGGGCGTTTGACGCATATTATATAAAGAGTAACTATAAATACATGAGATCATAGAAGAATATCCGAGAAATTAATGAGATACCTCAAATGTGTCGATGTGTAATATGCTATACTGTCTGGTTCAGACATAGTTTATTCCACGATATGTGACAGCACCATTTTGTATTTAGACATTGCTGCTGCATAGAAATCACGACTAGCCATGTTGCAATGGAACATACCTTTCATCGTTATTATCATCGTTTACCATAACGATAATCATGCGTATATGGCAAATCATGCATATATTTAGTTATATTCCTGCCATACTATTTTAAGTAAGACAACATAATGCTTGTATTATAATGTATGCAAGCAAAAACATAATAATATCTTTTAAAATCATAGTGATATTGCTTTAAGAATTTTACATCTAATATGATCAAAAAGATAACATGTTGGCGGTCATATTGGATATTCGTTAATTATAAAAATGCTGGATTCTAATCAAGGGCAGTGTGAAACAATTAGTCATACCTCAATACGTAAACGCTGGACGACATTTCTAGATATACCCCAATGACTGCCCGAATATGATAGTTCTTGCCAGTAAAGTTGAAATCAGGCGACATTGTGCCACTGGAATACAATATACGACTACATTATTTTGTACTGGAACCAGTTACACAAAGGTTGATTGAAAAAATATTGTCACATTATCCAGGTTTTGTTAGGCATAGCAAAATATAGGCATATATGTTATCATTTTTATTAACACAACAACATGTTAGTGACATATTCCACAAAAAATGACATAACGGTATACACCAAATGCACAAATATTTGAAAATAAAACATGGTACCACATCGATATCAGTCCTTCACATAGTATTCGTGTACATACCTAGGCTGCTCTCTATTTCAGGTCCTCGGCAAGAACGCTATTGTAAATCGAATCGACGAAGATGGCGACGTTTTTCTTGAATTACCGGACGACACCAAGTGAGTGGGTGGCATAGCATGCACCAAGCAATAGCTACTTTTTTATTGCAAAACAATATGAATTTATTATGTAATAATATATAATACACATGCATGCGTGTTTGTGTATGTATGTATATATGTATGTATGTATGTATGTATGTATGTATGTATGTATGTATGTATGTATGTATGTATGTATGTATGTATGTATGTATGTATGCGTGTATGTATGAATGCATGTATGTCTGTACGTATGTACATATGTACGTATGTATGTATTATGCGTATGTTCGTACGTACGTGCATACGTACGTACGTACGTACGTACGTACGTACGTATGTATGTATGTATGTATGTATGTATGTATGTATGTATGAAAGTATGTATTTATATATATGCATGAATGCATTCATGCATGTATTACAGTAACTATAATGAAGCAATGCTGGAAACATTCTAATCATTTAAAATGTATCAGTGTGTGTAATGCCGACCCCGATTTCATAAAAAAATTGGTATTTTCGTTCATATAATGTTATTTATGTAAAAAAACTATGTTCACACAATTGTCATTTGGTTAGGAAATTATATTGTTAGGATCATGGCGTCACTTCAATTCTAAAATAACTACAATTTCGGTAACTAAACGTACTTTCGGTAACAAAATAAATGTAATTTCATCATTATTGACATTGATCATGAAAGCACGACACACACCAAGAACAATGTTTATCATACATAACTGGCAAATGTAAAAGAAAGTGACCGCATTATTTAAGAGTTAAATGTCAGATATCCAGTTACCCGTTCTAAATTAATCTCAATAATTATAATGTATATGTTTGTCTCAGCCAATGGTTCAATCCGAAACTGCTGACGGTAATTGACACGACAAACGTGAAGATTGGTGTTGGCGATTTGGTAGTGGTGATCGAGTCCTACAAGACGTTCAAGGCTCTACAGGAAAATGTTCATGTAGTATGGACCAGAGAAATGCGAAAGGTTATCATTGATTTAATTATTTAATATTTATAATCGCAATGGTAGCCCCAGTTGCCTTTTTCAAATGGTTCTCACCTTATTACCTTTTTCTTGATGTTTTCGTGATGTATAATGATGCTAATTTGTTAAACGTTGTTCACAAACGCTCTCACCAAAATGTCGATTCCTTGAACTTCGGCCTTCTTTGGTCTACATAAAATCGTAGCCGCACATTGTGTTTGTTCACAGCGGGTTAGTCTCATTGTGGTTCCAGATATACATATTAGGAAAGCCAAACTCTTTCCATATATAAGTGGGCGACACACAAGCACAACTCTCAAAACTCCAATAAGATCAATTTGCCCTCTTTACATCCATCCATCATGTACTCTCAAAACTCTAATAAGATCAATTTGCCTTCTTTACATACATCCATCACGTACATAGTTGTCTTACGATTAAGGCTTCATGTTTGTATCTCCTATCTCTCGTATCGAAGGCGTCGCTTAGGGCGGAAACAGTCGCACGCCACCTTCCTCTCTCCTGTGCCGGACGGGTCATGGTTATCGACTCGAGGTTTACGAATTTCCCTATCATAAATATGTTATTTTAAACGTTGTCTTCCACTTTTTCCAGTTAGGTTCTACCTAAATGCTGCTTATATTGGTATTTATGTTGGCATTCTTAACAATCTACTTAAGTACTTCTTGCATTCTAATTGAAGAATGATTATTGATATTTTACATAGTTATGATTGGTTTCTCCTACGTAACCCTGAATTAGAATATCACTGTGAAACTGCAATCCTACATTATCTGAACTTTAATTACGATCAACAATAATGATCACTGCTAAAACAACTTTGGTAGTCTTTTCGTGGCGGATGAGGATATGGGCGGTTACTCTCAAAAGGGAATAACATATTCAACAGAAGGTGATGTTTAATGTGAATGTTTCCGCTCGGATGTAATGTTTTCATAGCATGCTGAACAACAACGCGGTGTTCATAGACACATTTTGAATCAAATTCATTAAAAACTTCTGAAACGATATAACGGTATAGTGATTAACGACACACTATATCAGCCTTTGTACTTTTAAAATGACGATTACAACGATATGTCCTGTCGACACACACACATAATAGTGCATAATGCATTTTTTGTATTACTGTTGATGCTGATGTTAATAATACTGCATTGAATCGAGTAAATTTACTCTTGTAGCTTCTGGGTTCAGCCGGAAAAATAGTAGCTGAACTCCCAAATGGACGTGTACAGGTTTTCATGGCCAGCCGTACATGGGTGATCAACGTAAAGGCTGTAACATTCATCTCCAGAGCAGGTAGACGTTCGACACACATGTACATATTCAACACTGTAGCAACATGTGTGCATGCAACACCTATATGGCTGTGTATCGATCACTGTTCAATACAACCTTACGTTATTTTGAATTGTTATTTAAACATGTATTTTATAAATGCCAACTATTTACGTTAACTGACATGCAGTTCAATATATTATGCTTAAAAGGATAATTCGTTGTATTGTTGCGTCAAACCTCAATTGCTTGTTATACTAATGATACAAGATCAGACATGAGTGTACAACTATTTTGTGTGAACGCTCGCAATTGATTAATTGACGTGCTAAACATCAATTCATTTGAAGAAATTCCTCATGACCAGTGTATTTGGTCAGCGCTCTAGTAATCAACAAAATACACTAGGAACAACCACGACGTCTGCGTTCTGTCGTAACGACATTCTAAATATTTGTTGCAGACGGAACAGGTGCTGTAGAGCAGATGGCTCCTGCTAAGGGGAGAGCACATGCAAAGGAGAGCGCTCCTACTGGAGCTGGAAACTGGTACCTGTACTCTACTCTGGCTACATTACATTCCTTGCTTGGTTTTGTTCGGTACAAGTTGTAGTAGCTGCTAGCACGAATTTTGCAGTTTTACCGAAGGATTCTGGTAGCTTGATATGCACAGGGTCACAATATACGTACAAGTGGATGGGTCGAGTGGAGTAACATTTCATACTCAACTCTCACAATTCCATGCACATTGGAATAACTTGCTATATATATATATATATATAAAATATTAGTCAATGTTTTGATCTATGTTTTATTTGTGAAGTTGAGATTTGTATTTGAACATTGCTAATATTATATTGATGAATTGTCGTTAAAAGTGGTTTTGGGAGAAACAGATCTGTGATCTTATATAATAGACCCACAACACTTTACACCCATATGCAAGGCAATATATCCCTAAATGCATATGTATACGTGCTTACATAAAGTACTGATTTGATGCTTTGATACCTGCTGGTTTTGAAACCGAGTTTGAAACAGCACATTGCTATGACCCTTTCAGGAAAACACAAATTGTTCAGATGTGCCCACACCTACGCAATGATCGATCAATTTAAATATATATNAATTTGTGTTTTTCTGAAAGTGTCATAGCAATGTGCGATTGCGGCTTCAAAGAACAATCACATGATCGGGATAATTAGGAGAAATATCACGTATATAAATAACTAATCGTACCCCTGTACAAAGCAATAAAAAGGCATTATTTGTAATATTGCATACACACCCGAAGGCCGTATCGTCGGAAGGACATGTATAAGCAAGAAGACATACAAAGAAGAACAACTAAGCTGATATCTGAACTGATAGATCTTACTTAAGAATAATGCCGGATGGAATGCGGTTTGACAACACTAAATACCGGTAGATTAAGAAGAGAGCAAATGTAGGTTTTTTTATATTCAATGGTTATTAAGATGTTGATATACATAAATATTGTCTTAACGTGGATAGTAGAGCCAGAGGGCACCGAGTAACACAATGAAAGACCAGTGTAAGTTAAATATGAGAAAGTGTTCATTTTCCAAGAGGACGATAAATAAATGGGACAAATTATCGACTGACTGTTTTAAATGTGGATGTGTTACACATACGTGAAACAATGTCGAATTCTCGACAACCAATTGCTTCCTTGTCCACTTACCTTCTGAACCTAATTTTCTTGGGTGGCAATCTTGTTAAATCTTCTGACAAAACCAACGAGGTTCATGGAGATCCATTGCCGTCGGCGTTTCTACTGGTTATTGGAATAAACAGCCACGAATAATAATATGGTGATAAATATATATGCTTTAGATGGATATATGACTGAACAACTTTTATTTCAACTATTTTCAACTATTTTTCGCAATATGTTGTAGATGCCGCACAAAAATTCGAGACAGGGAGCAAAGCCAAGCGACACTGGAAGAAGAAGGCGGGGAACATCAACATCAAGGTGTCCAGTCTGATGAGTGGAGTCGGTTGTAGCGCTGCAGTATGTTGCTGCTCCCGGACTTGTTAAGTTTTCTCGACGATTTTGGATCTTGGATTGTCTTTTTCTTGTATTGTGTGAATATTTAAGGGGTACTAGTGGAACATTTGTGAGTTGTTCATGTCTTGGATCAACATGCTTAGATTGACTTGTATACTGATGCATGGCCACAAGTATCTACAAGAGATAAAATCAATGTCCATCCTACACATTTTGATTATGTAGTGCATGCGCTACCAGGAACACCGCTCAGCTTACCGGAGCAAACATTTGACATACATATGACGTTGGTAAGCGGATATTAGGTTAACAAATAATTATATTACTCCTTTTCCAAACAATATTGGTGGAATCTCTGGTGATAAAATAAGAGCTGGCTGGTAAACTAACTGTATATGTTTAAATGTATTCTCATTAAAATGGATGTAAACGTAACGTTGAACATTACTTTGCCTTTGACGATTTCCATGTATGTAATAGTGTAGTTGAAACAGCTATTAGCTAATTAGACCAAAGGAAGACATTTGGGTTTGGTGGAATCTATATAACATGTATTACTCACTTAACAATTTGCATATGTTATTCAGTAGTAGTAGTAGTAGTAGTAGTAGTAGTAGTAGTAGTAGTAGTAGTAGTAGTAGTAGTAGTAGTAGTAGTAATAGTAGTAGCAGCAGCAGTAGTAGTGGAAGTAGTAGTAGCGGTGGCGGTGGTGGTGGTGGCTGTTCAGTGTGTATATGTGCTAACACACTAGAAGTAGTTGATGCCTATCATGTACTGAACGTTTCGTAGATGTCAGTAAGGCTTTTGACAATGTAAATCACAAATAGGTGATGTGTCCGAATTGTAAGAATATTGATATACTAGTATTCAAATCAATATATGTGTGTTAGATGGAGAAATATATACACAGATTATTTTAATGTGTTAGACAAGTAATCCTATAGCTAATCCTCGAATTGCAGCTAAATATTGATTTAATATGTATTAGAGTATTCATTAGGTTTCATAATGTTATAATAATACAGAAGGTTTACATGAGACAATTGTACAACACTAACATATTGTAGATGTGTAATTTGAGCCGCATTAACACATTTGTAGCTGGTATATGTTGTGATGTGTGCACTTTATACATTATAAAACGAATAGTCAAAAAGAAGAACTATGTTGTATCTGACTTGGTGTGGTGAGTGGTATACATGTACGGCATAAATTCAATGTGTAATTTATGGTGCATTTCCCATTAAGCAAAATTGGAATGTCTTTAATAAAAAGGCTACCCAACCCACCAAAATATTACTAATAATAAATGAATAACGTAGGTTGATGCCATTGCTTGCTATGTATGGTGTATTGGTTACGTAAACATGAGCAGTGACGTAACATAAACGTCTAGAAACATTATATTAATGATATGCGCTGGATATGCAAATGAGGTTACGTAAAAGGCCGAAGGTCTGTGATTGGATAAGTATTGCCCCTGGCGTCCAAATATGCAATGTTTTGCTAATATACTGCTCAAGCACTGCCCCTATTGACTAAATATGCAATAACTATGCAATAACGCCCGAACGTATACATCGCTGAAGACTTAATCCAAAAGAGGGCACGTCTCTTCTATCTCACGCGAAATATGAAGAAACAACACACCATCCTAGACTGTTGGACTTACGATGGACGGATTGTCATCAAAGACCAGCATGGGAAAATAAGAATAGTCAGCAGCGAAGACAAACTGAACACATTGTAGATGTTAACCACTGTCCGCCAAAATCAAGGGGCCCACTTACTCAGTGATTAGTAACCTACCCCGAATTATGTTTTTGTATTTCTATTTTGTTATCACAATTGTGCCACGCATTGTTATCTGGCATACCGAATACACAAGTTGTTACTTTAGTATGTGTGTTACCAAGTATACAAAATCTACAAGTTGTTGTATAATTATTTATGCCATTAAAATATATGTACACGTTGTATACAAAATATATCTATGAATAGAAGTAATTATGATTGATATCAACAATTTGCCCATCAGTACACCATTGTCTGCAGGCTATGAGCCTGATTATGAAAACGGTGTTGCAAATACAGATATAGATCCGGATTGTAATTTCTTCAAAACACTCAACTCTATATTTACCTCTAAATACTACCTTGAAACTGATATAAATGAAAAATTAAAATATAGCGATGACTATGCTAAAGGATTTTCCTTGATTTGAATATAAGAAGTATATACAAAATATTAGTAAATTAAATAATTATCTAGAGTCGCTTTATCTAAAATGTTCAATAGTAGGATTAAGTGAAACGTGGTTAAATAGTTACAATTCGGATCTATATGAGCTAACAGAATATAGAAGTGTACATCATACTACACCATCAATGAAAGGAGGGGCGTATCCCTGTATATTCCTAAATCTTATGAATACGTAAAGAAGTTTGAAATGACCACTATTACTGTATATATAGAGCATATATTTGTCGAAGTGCAGACTCGGTCTAAGAAAAAAATAGGAGAACACTGGTTGGTGTAGTCTACATACCACCTAATACATATATTAATGTCTTCAGAGAACACGTGCTTTATATTTTTGCATAATGGGCGATTTTAATATTAATTTACTGAATTATGATCATCATGCAGAAACTCGCGATTATGTAGATGCAATGTACTCAAATGTATTTTACCTCTGATCACAAAGCCTACCAGAATAACACCAACCTCAGCTACATTAATAAACAATATTTACAGCAACGACATTCCTGGTGAAAACACTAAAATGCAAGGAATAATATATATATACATTTCTGATCACCTACCAATATTTTTGTTAACCAAACTAAATAATAATACAAAGGATGATACATTAATTAAGACTACATTATATAATGATCAAACCAGTGTAGATAAAATAGTTTGGGATGATGTTTATGAATGTCAGGATCCCGAAGAAAGCTACAAGATGTTCTTAAATAAAATAACACAGGCATATGATAAAGAATTCCCACTTGTTAAGATAAAACCAGAAGAAAGAAATATAAACCCTGGATTACCAAAGGGTTTAAAAAATACATCCAAACAAAAAATAAATTATACAAGTATTACTTGAATATACCTAGAATATTTAATGAAACCAATTATAAAAAATTAACTAAATAAACTTGTTAGCATTGCGGAAAGGTACCATTATCATAAGGAATTTCACAAACATAGAGGCAATTTACAAAAAACGTGGCAAATACTGAAGGATATTATGGGCAAAAAAACTGTATCCTTATGTTATCGAGAATTCCTAGTTGATGACAACATTATTCAAGACAAAAAGATGATTGCTGATAAGTTTAATGATTATTTCACAAACATAGGCCCCGAGTTGGCTACAGGAATACCAGAAGTTACCGAAACGTCTGAGGATTATCTATGTGGAACTTTTAAAAACTCTATATTTTTAGCATCTGTAACAACATATGAGATAAAAGGAATTATTGAACAATTTAAAAGTAATAGTTCTGGTTGGGATGGCCTCAAACCTAATATTATTAAGCAGACATATCCTAACATGCTTGAACCATTATGCCATATTATAAACTTATCATTCGATAAAGGATGCGCACCATATCAACTCAAATTAGCCAATGTAGTTCCAATTTAAAAAAAATGGAGATGCTAAACTTATAGCAAATTACAAGCAGTATTTTCAAAGATTTTTGAAAGACTAATGTACATTAGATTAACCAAATATGTGATTAAAAACAACATTTTGTCTAACTCTCAATTTGGATTTAAAGAAGGTCACTCCACATACATGGTTTAACTATACTAATTGAACAAAATAACCAAAGCTATTGATAAAAAAACATACAATTGGACTATTACTAGATTTTGCTAAAGCTTTTGATACTGTTAACCATAACATCTTACTAACAAAATTAGCTCATTATGGAATTAGAGGTAATGTGTTCCAATGGATTCAAAATTATTTACCTAAAAGAAAACAAACAGTAATATTTCATGGGACTAACTCTGTACTAAAAAAATATAAAATGTGGGGTACCACAAGGTTCAATTCTGGGGCCTTTACTATTTCTCATATACGTAAATGATCTAAGTGTTGTATCTCAAGTTTCCTATTATGTTTGCAGATGATACAAATTTCTTCATACCCCTTGTATGAAGAAATTTGTATCATCTGCAACTTGGAAAAAATGGAAAACGACTTAAACATCGAATTAAAAAAGCTAACAATATGGCTTAAAATTAATAAACTTTCATTAAACATCCAAAAAACACATACCTTTAGCAATACTCACAGCATAAGACCCAGACATAATAAAATCTACACAGATGGGACACATAGATGGGACAGAAAGGTACTGTAAATTATACAAACTTTCTAGGAATAGTAATAGACACAAAACTAAACTGGAGTGAACATATAAAACATATATGTAATAAAATATCAAAGAGTATTGCCATTATTAATAAGGTAAAATATAAGCTGGACACGAAAATTCTGACAAATTTATATTATTCTTTTATTTATCCATACATCACTTATTGTAATATAGTATGGGGAAGAGCCCCAAAGATATACCTGTCCAAAATTCATGTATTACAGAAAAGATTAGTACGTATAATTAGTCAAGTGGGTTTCAGAAATCACATTCAGCCATTATTTAAAAAACAAAATTTTTTGAACATCTATCAAGTAAATAAGTACACATGTTGTGACTTTATGTATAAACGCAACAGGGGTATGTTACCAGAAATATTTAATGACATGATTACTATAAATGCCTCTCCACATAGTCATAAAACAAGGCAAGGAACAACTTATTAAATACCATATTGCTATAAAAAAAATCAGACAAAATACATTGGCATATACTGGTTCCAAATACTGGAATACTATAGTGATAAAGAATCATCTTGAAGATTGCACATCGCTTCATGCCTTTAAAAAGATAATCAAAGCATTTATTCTTCATGAATGTATGAACGCTGAATTCTAATAGATGGTAATAGTTTCATAAAGCTAATATGTATACTTATTACGAACAATTTATATTGTGAAGTGAATACAATGCTACATAATAACCTCATTGTTAATACCTTACACTACAAAGTTGTGGTTATGTGCTGTAGTCAGCGGTCAAATTATATTTAACCGGGTAGTCATATGAACTATATCAAAAACTTGTAGTACAACTGTCAACTTGTGAATGATATACATCATCAAATGTAATACATATGGAGATGTCCTAGTACACTTCAATCTTGTTACACTGGACATGTTCTAAAATTTTTGCACTACTGCACGATGCACTGTACATTAATGAATTATGTCAACAAGGAATTATAAGCTATATTGCTTCTTTACCATTGTCTTCGTTGATATATGCTATGTATCATGTGTATATGAACTGTATCATCATGAATACAATAAATCATCATTATCATCATTATGTACCTCTAAAGAAGCGCCTCTACCGATCCCATGTGTATTAATTTGATATGTTTTCCTCCCAAGACCTATTCTCCGACAAATTTCAGCGATGAAAAAGACGTTGTAGAGTTCTTCGAAAGCCTTAACCAGACAATAGTACACATCCGTCTACATGCCTGTCTTGGTGCCACCTGTCAGTATGCCGATGCAGGTCCTCCATGTAATGTGGCATCTGCAGCAGCATCAATAGTGCCAATGGCAGATGCAACACTGCGCCGAAGCAGAGCTACCCGTCAGTGCTGAGAAACAGCAGTGTAATTGTGTCAGATGTACTAGCGCAACATGGGGTGGATATGTGAACATGTATTCTTTGCGCAGTAATTGCAGCGTTGCTGAAAGTTTTAAAGACATGGATTTGGTGTTGGAAGGAACATGTCTGCCAGGGGGTGAATTGCAAAGTAATTTAAGCAGCCTCAAGGACTGGACAGTTTGTACAACGTTATATAAGAATGTAGTTATACCACACTACTAGACTGGCACACCAAACGACAACTTGTTGATCAACAGCATATATGACATATATTTTATATTGTGACATATAAACTGGCCCACAATATGACAACATATTGATCAATAGCCAAATGATGTAACAAATAAATTGACCAACAAAAAAAAGATTGATAGACATCTATGTCATGTAGCAAATAAATTAGGTACACGTACATTGTTGAAACTGGACAGAAAAAACACAATAATAATAATACACAGAGTGCGAGTCGCACAATACTGGACACAGAATACGCTGGCTGATTCGTTAAATATTTATCCACGTCAACATTGCGTTTACAAATTATGTCTGTCATGTCATGGCACAGAGTGACACAATGTTTAGGTACATTATAAATGTTCTCTAGTTCAGCATCCTAGTGATACCATAATTACAAAATCCTACCTCGAGATATCAGTACTCAGTTTACTTGCTAACGTTTGTATAGTGCAAGTTTGAGAACTACATAGATGAGCACACAACAGTGATATATTTATGTATATTAATAACGGTAATGTAATAACTAAAGCAAGCTGAAGGATACCCGCAGAAATTGCGATTGTGTTAGAATGAACTTGCCTGCCATGAGGTAAAGTGCAAAACAATTTTATGTCATATAAGAACATATTTAAAAGAGTAAATCAGGGTCAACGCCAGCAGTCTAAACATTCACGCCTTCTTTTGGCCATCAAAGCAATTCCAGCACACCGTTGGAACTACGTGAAGAAATGGTTGTTGAAGAGTACGTCACAATGGACGATGATTTGTCACTGGCTGAAGCACTGGGTGCCGACTGGGGAGACACTCCCGTACCCAGGTTCAAGGAAGGACAATGCGACGCGACTGAAAGTGCTGGTGGCAGTGAAGCCGACGAAGAGCAAGTACCGCAGCCTTGTCTGATTACTTCAGACAAGGACGCGCTAAAGTGGGCCGGCGAACTGAC
>SDWI01002169.1:4908-29308 GCA_009193005.1 Lamellibrachia luymesi
ATGATTTAGAAGATGACATATCTAGCAAAGTACTCAAATTTGCAGATGACACAAAAGTATTCAGAAAGGTTACTAATGATACAGATAAACAAAGTTTACAGGTTGATCTAGATAAATTAGTTAAATGGTCAGAAAAATGGCAAATGTTATTAAATTTTGGGAAGTGTAGGACATGGAAACATGTATGAAGAATATAAAATGGAGGATGCTGTACTAGGTAGAACCACACAAGAAAAGGACTTAGGAGTAACATTTAGTGCTGACATGAAAGTTTCAGAGCAATGTGGGATTGCTGTTTCGAAAGGAAATCAAATTATAGGGCTAATTAGGAGATCTATCATGTATAAGGCAAAACAGCTAATTGTACCCCTGTACAAAGCAATAGTTAGACCACACTTGGAATATTGTATTCAAGCATGGAGGCCATATCGTAAAATGGACATAGACAAGCTAGAAAGAATACAACGAAGAGCAACTAAAATGATTCCAGAATTGAGAGACCTTAGTTACGAAAGTCACTTATTACAATGTGGTTTGACAACACTAGAGACCATGAGACTAAGAGACCAAATAGAAGTGTTTAAAATAGTGAATGGTTATGAGGATGTTGACAGGAATATGTTCTTCAAACTTAAAGAAGGCAGTAGGACCAGAGGACACAAAGCAGTATTAGTTAAGGAGCAGTGTAGGCTGGACATGAGAAAGTACTCTTTCTCACAGAAGGTAATAAATGAATGGAACAAACTGCCAAATGATTGTGTTAATGCTAGTAGTGTGAATGTTTAAAAATAGAATTGACAGATATTTGATAAGAAAATTGTTGGACTCACGATAAGCCAATGGCTTCCTTGTCCACTTGCCATCTGGAACTTGTTGTTTGGGATGGCAATCTTGTTAAAAATAGTGAATCGGCTAAATTTGTGGGTGACCCAATGTAGATTTTTAAAATTTTAACAAGATTGGCATCCATGGCAAAGGCCCAGATGGCAAGTGGACAAGGAAGCCATTGGTTTATCGAGAGTCCAACATTTTTCATAACAGTATTTAAAATTTTCCATGGTCCTTTGATACTATATTTTTGTTGAACCAATAATTTGTTATGATACAGTTTTTCACTATTTCTTATTACAGTTGTTAGCTTATTTTTGTATGTTTTATATTTCTCTTTAGCATTTCTTGTTCTACAGTGCAGAAAGTTTTTGTACATATTATTGTTTTGTTACATGCATTTCTCTGACCATTTGTAAACCAGGGTTTGTTTTCTATATTTCCTTTGGACACATTTATTTTCTTTTAACGGGCAGTTTTTGTCGTACAAATTGGTAAAAACATCAATAAATTGATCATATGACTTATCAACACCTGTTTCATTCATAACATTGTCCCAATTCACTAGTAGTAAATCACTTTTTAAGGATTCAATGTTATCCTTGTCTATTTTCCTAACAAGTTTACTCCTTATAATGACATGTAGATTTATGCCTGAGTATGTGTTGCAAATACAGGTAAATGGTCACTTATATAATTTATAAGCAAACCACTGGTAATGTTGTGTTAACTCATTAGTGAATGTGTTGTCAATTAAAGTTGCAGTGACATCAGTTATTCTACTTGGATTGTGGATTAGGGGAAACATACCTAAGCTAAACAGCATGTCCACAAAATGTTTTGGAGACAAATTATTGCTGCATTTTAATAGATCTAAGTTGAATCCTCCTCATAGAAATATTGATTTGTGTGGGTAATTGGTTTTCTTTACCATTATTTCTAACTGGTCATTAAATGCCTCTACATTAGAACCTGGAGTTCTGTATATATACAACTATATATAATTATTACATTTCTTCTTTTATCTATATACACAGTTCCATTGTAATACTTTCCATGATATTATCAATCACTACAGACATGTTTTTAGTATTCTATATTTTAGTGACTTGTGTAAGTAAATGGCTACTCCACCGCCTTTCTTATTCAGTAGATTTATGTTACAAAATTCATAATCATTTAGTAAGTAATCAGAATAATTATCAGAATCTAGCCATGTTTCTGTTATTGCTATGACGTCAAATGGTGCTTTCAGTTCACCTATCAGGTTTCTAATTTTTTTTATTAGAATTTAAACTTCTAGCATTAAAATGTATAAATGATAAGCCATTTATTGATTTAGAATTACCTGTAAAACATTCTTCGGTATAATATTTACAGTGAGTATTTATATCGTTATAAAAACTATTGTTTGGATCTCTCACACTGCCAAAAAAATACACCTTATATCTACATTTAAGTTAAATTTTTTATAATTATGGTTAAATCACTACAATTTCTATGTATCCATGTTTTACACAAACCACACTTTATTATTGATTCGGATTCTACAACGACAACGTCAACAAGATTACAAATACCACACAATTTAAATTATGGCTGTCATTGACATTTACGTGAATTACGGTCCATGAAAAGTTACTAGTATTTGCAGTTTCGTTCAATTAAGTAAGACGAATAACGTTGCGCCCACGTGGTAATTTGAAAGCCGACTGTATGAATCAAGTCATTGTCTTGTGCATTCACACCCTTCGACGTCACTCGTGACTTCGAACGTTGACTCATCGGCGGTAGTGGGTAGCAACGAGGCGTAGAACAATCTAGAACATCCTGAATAGCCAGCCTCGCCCTGATTGGTCAAATGTGGTCATAAGGTAGAGAAATATCCAAAGCCCGGACCGGGCCCCGGGCACCTTCTCGTTTCCGGAAGTCAGTCGTTGCTGATGATCTCTATGAGATGATCAGACCAGACCATCTTTGAAGTGATTTGGATGCAGTTGAACAAGCATATTTGCAGGTTTGGTGGTAAAATGTATTAGCAGTGAAATGATGCATTTTAAAGACTTTTTGTTGCTATATTTTTATTATTACAAACGTGGGCTCGGTAATACATAGCTATTTTGGTAAACATTTACGGGCATCGTACACACAGGTGTTGTGTGATTCTGACTATACTTGTTCGTCATGCCAATGATATGATGGCAGAGACCGAAGAGGTTTTCTGACGTGTTTATGGTCCAGTTTCCTTGTAAGCAGACAAAATGTACGTTAGCAATAATGCACTACGGTCTCCACTCATTATATATAACATATAGCATTTTTATCTTGAAATAATAAACAATAATCAGATATCCGCGACCAGGTAATGTATATACCGGGGAAGTTTTCCTGGTATCAACGCTTTATGCAGCCAGAATAATGATTAGCCTAACATGAAGTAACTAAAATGTTGAATTAGTGAATCAAAACAAACAACTTGTTAAACAGTCCAGTTCGTGTGTGTGTTATATATATATATATATATATATATATATATATAACACACACACACACACACGAACTGGACTGTTTAACAAGTTGTTTGTTTTGATTCACTAATTCAACATTTTAGTTACTTCATGTTAGGCTAATCATTATTCTGGCTGCATAAAGCGTTGATACCANTGTTTTCGTGACATATTCTCCGAAAGTTGATCTACACAGATGACCTAGGTGGCAGTATAGTAGCGGAGAGTGAAACAGACATTCAAGAACGGATGAT
Organism: Lamellibrachia luymesi; assembly: GCA_009193005.1. NCBI lineage: Eukaryota > Metazoa > Annelida > Polychaeta > Sabellida > Siboglinidae > Lamellibrachia > Lamellibrachia luymesi. The sequence continues at coordinate 8,498 of SDWI01002169.1, forward strand.
ACAATCGACAGAGATGTTCAGCATGACTGGACTGAGGGTAAGTCTGGAGAAAACGGGGTGCCTTGGACAAGTTTCAATGCCAGCCTCATCCTTGATTGCAAGAACAAAGAGGAGAACAACGTACAATACACACAATAAACAATATACTCAACCGACGTCATCTGAATTGTCAATTGAGGTACGCTTCTTTGCTGGCCAAGCACGGCGGTTGTCATGTTGCTGTAGCCGCAGCCAACTTGTGAAGTCAGTCAGCATGGCAAAGACAATGCTGTTGTAGCAAAAACGTTAAAACTATTTTTTTAATAGTAGTATACTATAGTAGGTTATTTTGGTAACTTACAGTACCCTGAAAATTTGCGGGGCCGGCTCATTGTCCGTATTGTCATAACTAATTACCGGTACCTTGATTTAGTTGTTTAGAAGCATGAATGTTGGTGTAGTGGCACAACATGGTTACGATGTGTCTTAAAATTACATTTACACTACCTGACATAATAGACCTGCCCGGATTTTAGACTGTCCGGGGTCAAGTCCGGGTTTCAAGCTCTACCCACATCCATCCTTATAAATCTGCCTTTACCGCCAGTGCAAGCAAGCAGGAAGGATCGGCGAAAGCGGCCAGTGGTGAAGCATCCACCCGTTCTAATACTTCACACAAAAAACAGGTAACGTGTTTAGCATGTCTGTGTATAATATTACGAACGTCGATCTAGGTTTAAACTCTTAAAGGCATGTAGGCTCGTACATTGCAATTGACGCTGACTGTAATTTTCTCCAACGCCCAAGCCAAGTCAGTGCCGATTCGTTGCTCCATGCGGCCGTGAACAAAGAACTGAATCGTGAATGCCATGGATGTCGCTATCGCTTCGTTTGAGGTTGAACTTAGTTGATTATTATCTGGTTTATTTCTAACATAAAGCTACACACGTTAATACATGCTTAATATCTTCCGTTTCGTAATTTTGACTGGGCTGATCATTTTGATTCACACCAGAAAATGTCGCCACGTGACTACGATTGTCGAATTGCGTATTGATTAATCATTCCACAAACTAGGCCAGTCTGTATCTTTGGTGTTTATGACAAAATCTCTTGCATGTCGACAACACTCGTCCATAGTCCATTTTTGTGTAGCTTTTGAAAAATTTACATATATGATTTGGCTATAACGTATACGCTTGAACATATTGATGTGAAATAAAAGGTATGTGACTGAACCACAAACGGATGTTAATTATACTTGTCCTTGACCTAATTAGTTGACCTACATTTAACCTTTGATCTGTTTACATGGAGTAAGGGCATTATTTGGTTGTAATTAATTAGTAAATGGCCTTTATGGGATGGGAATTGTCAATGACAATGTATCGACGTCAGAGTTATGTGACTTCGTAAATTCATATTTTTTATGACCTAATTAATTTACTTACATTTGACCTATTTACGTGCATTAATGGGATAATTCAGCTGTTAATCCATAGGGGATGGGCCTGTTTAACTTTTAATGGATGTCAATTGATCAACTTGAATACTATGTGACCCACTTAATGCTATTTCCAGCAGACTCAACACTAATAGGAATGGGAAGTGGGCGTTCTGATATTAACCCTGAAATGAATACGTGATTGTGAGAGGTAGTGGCATGTCATTGCTTTTGACGGTTCTTTTGACAAGCACCTGAATTACATTGCTGACTTGCGACACCAATGACAAATGTGGTTTCTTCAGTCATCGGTTCTATGTCGTCGAGTGGCCATTAGCCAGCTGGGTGCTATAGACCACACATCATCCGAGCGATTTGTCGACATCATCTTGATGTACAAACTAAGGAGGTGTACGCGTGTTAGACCAAATCTCAGGAATTTTTTTTAGCATACTGTACGCTTATTAGGATGAATACGATGCATATAGCCCTGCTCATCTTCCAGCTGAACCTTAATTCCCATTATTAATCTGCTTCCAGACTGAAAATGGCCAAAGCACCAGCAATCGGTATTGACCTTGGAACTACATACTCGTGTGTGGGCGTCTTCCAGCATGGCAAGGTTGAAATCATTGCCAACGACCAAGGCAACCGTACAACGCCCAGTTACGTGGCCTTCACGGACTCCGAGCGTCTTATTGGAGACGCAGCCAAGAACCAAGTGGCCATGAACCCAGTCAACACAGTCTTTGATGCAAAGCGTCTGATTGGGCGGCGTTTTGACGAACACGCTGTCCAGTCGGACATCAAGCATTGGCCTTTCGAGGTTGCCAATGAGAACGGCAAACCGAAGATCCGCATTGAATACAAGGGTGAGAAGAAGTTGTTCTACCCAGAGGAAGTCTCGTCCATGATCCTCAACAAGATGAAGGAGACGGCAGAAGCCTACCTTGGCATGGTATGTGTAAAAGTAAAATACAGTATCTTGTATATTCTGTACTAGCAGGTTTATGCACTAAGTTCTTAAGTGCTATTGTGAAAGTATCCACACTAATGTAAAGGCCTGCCAATAAGTCAGCTTGTTGTGATGTTGCTGTTGAGTGAAGAACATATTGAACTTCATTTCTGATTTAACAAGCACGATGATAAAAAAATTTCTCAATATAATGGTCCGTACAATTTTGAAGAAGTAGTAACCAAAGTTGATTTGATGGTTGATATAACAAACAATGGTAACATGGTCAGATAGAATGTCTTCAAACAATAAGGCTAAGACTTGGGGATGTCTGTTCTTGATAACGATGATAATTGAAAGTGACCCGCACTGCTTCGTTTTCTCAAGATTGTTGTTAGACCTTGCCTTTGAAAAACTGCTGTGTTGATGCTAACACATAAATGTTTCAGACTGTCATCAGTGCAGTAGTGACAGTGCCTGCTTACTTCAACGACTCTCAGCGCCAGGCAACCAAGGATGCTGGCACCATCTCAGGCCTCAATGTTCTACGAATCATCAACGAGCCGACGGCTGCAGCCATAGCGTACGGCCTTGACAAGAAGGTCGGTGGTGAACGCAACGTGCTCATCTTTGACTTGGGTGGCGGCACATTCGATGTGTCCATCCTTACAATTGAGGACGGCATCTTTGAAGTGAAGTCAACAGCTGGTGACACTCACCTGGGAGGTGAAGATTTTGACTCGCGGCTCGTCAACCACTTTGTGCAGGAGTTCAAGCGAAAGAACAAGAAGGACATTACTGACAATAAGAGGGCTGTGCGGCGTCTGCGGACGGCTTGCGAACGTGCAAAACGCACACTGTCGAGCAGCACGCAGGCGAGCATTGAGATTGACTCTCTGTACGAGGGCGTTGACTTCTACACGACGATCACCCGTGCCCGCTTTGAGGAACTCAATGCAGACTTGTTCCGTGGCACGTTGGAGCCAGTGGAAAAGGCTCTGAGAGATTCTAAGCTGGACAAAGCAAGCATCAACGAGATTGTGCTGGTTGGTGGGTCGACCCGCATCCCCAAGATTCAGAAACTCCTGCAAGACTTCTTCAATGGCAAAGAGCTGAACAAGTCCATCAACCCCGATGAGGCCGTTGCATATGGAGCTGGTGAGTACTTTGTGATTGCTATATTGGGTGGTAACTTAATTTGCAGCCAGCATGAGATTTTCAATATTAGTTTTGGAGAGTGGTTTTTATTTGATTTAAATTAAATCACTCCAAAAAAATCATTGTTTTTTTCCCTTGGCGAATTACATTTCTTGTGATGTGGTTTCATTCTAATTTGGTATCAGTTGATGACGTTTTACACATTTTTGCATAGTGAATACAGTGAAGACACGAAGATCCACCTTAAGCAAATACTTGCGCTAATAATCTGCACCAGTATAGTGTGCTACCAATCAACATTGTCAGTCTGTAATGTTGTTAGGAACATGTTATCTGAAACTTAGCCCATAGTAATTTCTTTTCCAAAGGTGTCCCAAATACATGCAAGATAGTTAGAAGACTGATTTACTATGTGAACAAAAGTTGCTAAATGAGAATCTTCTGTGTTTGTTGCCACATCTGTGCAGGCAGCCATTCTGCACGGAGCACAAGTATTACTTAGATGCAGCTTTCAAGCCACTCTTGGTCACTTAGTCTGAGCTGCCCTCCCGTATCCTCATATGACTATGAGTCATGTTGATTGTCGAATGACAGCAGTTCTATGAAAATCGCGGTATTGTTGTAACCCCTGTCTTTGTTGATCGCTAGGTGCCTCTCCCATATCTCGATCACCTCACTGATCTTATTACCAACACTGCTAAGAAACAGAAAAAGGCTGAAGATCTACGTGAAAGTCTAATGTGTGTGTTAATTGTTTGTTGCCACAGCTGTGCAGGCGGCCATTCTGCACGGAGACAAGTCGGAGGCCGTGCAGGACCTGCTGCTGCTCGATGTCACGCCACTGTCCCTCGGCATCGAGACGGCCGGCGGAGTGATGACCAGTCTCATCAAACGCAACACGACCATCCCGACGAAGCAAACGCAGACGTTCACAACCTACTCCGACAACCAGCCCGGCGTCCTCATCCAGGTGTACGAGGGAGAGCGTGCCATGACCAAGGACAACAACCTGCTCGGCAAGTTTGAGCTGTCCAATATCCCGCCGGCGCCACGCGGAGTGCCGCAGATCGAGGTCACCTTTGACATTGACGCCAACGGCATCCTGAACGTAACTGCGACTGACAAGAGCACTGGACGCGAGAACAAGATCACCATCACCAACGACAAAGGTGGGTACTGGGTTCTGTGTTACACAGCTGGTGGTGATGATGAATACCTTTATGGTTTGCTTTTCATAAAACCATAATTGGTTTCATGATGGTTGCCTTCCTTGGACTGAACCACCATTTCAAAATCTTCAATAATTACTTTAGTAATGTGTTTTTACTGAGCATTATGGAAACCTGCTTCGCTACTACTGTACTTAGCGATGGCTGTCAATATATTGAGGGACAGAATTGTTCAGCATTAACTCCTCTTGGCCAACATGATCATGGTCTTATTTCAAAAGTGCAATATTATCCCCCCAAATTTTTTTTTTTTAAATGGTGTTCACTGTAAACATTTATAATTGTACATGTGACCCAACTGATACTATGTTTGTGTTGGTTGCAGGCCGTCTCAGCAAGGATGACATCGAACGCATGGTGTCAGATGCTGAGAAGTACAAGAACGATGACGAGAATCAGCGTGAACGTATTCAGGCGAAGAACGCGCTCGAGAGCTATGCCTACAACATGAAGTCGACGGCAGAGGATGACAAATTGAAGGATAAACTGAGCGAGGAGGATCGCAAGAAGATCACAGACAAGTGCAACGAGGTCATCTCTTGGCTCGACAACAACCAGGTGAGACGCATGTTCTTAGGCAATCCATGAATTTTGGCTGAGAGTTTAAGTTCTGGTGTAACTGTCTCGAGGTGCCTTCAATGAAAAGTGATTCCTTGGGTGTGATATCTTACTGTTGTGTAAAATGAAATCTGGAAAATCTCAGTTTGACAATGATGATGCAGTTTTCAAGAAGATAACGTGTGCGCATCAATGCAATAACCCCAAAAGTGCCATATTTTTTTTGGTGTGAAAGTAGAGACACCTAGTTAAAAAAAAATTGAAGTTGGAAGAACAATTTGTTGTATGGTACTTTTCAGGGTTATCGCATTGATGCGCACATTTTTTTATGCAGTGGTGGGGAGGCCAAACGTTTGCTATGATGTAGCTGTTGTGCCATGGCAAGTCCAGTGTAATAATGTACCATTGCTAAGGTGATTAATCATGCCTTTTACTTCTCAAGTGTGGACTGCTGAGTACATCAGTACCCCTGGCCCTGGCAGATCAACCTATTTAAACATGTATTTGTCACCCCTGGCTCGCCAGGATGCTCTTGCTTGTATATGCCTTTTTTCTTATGAACTTAAGTTTTTTGCTGTATTTGATTTATTAATAGTATTTTGTGTGTAATTAATAATGTAATTTTGTGTAACTCAAAGTGTTATCCTTTGTTCAACAGACGGCCGAGAAAGACGAGTTTGAACATCATCAGAAGGAGCTGGAGAAAGTCTGCATGCCGATCATCACCAACTTGTACCAGTCCACAGGCGGTATGCCCGAAGGTATGCCTGGCGGTATGCCAGGGGGAATGCCTGGTGGCATGCCTGGAGCAGATGGTGCTGCACCAGGTGGTGGATCCAGCGGTGGACCTACTATTGAAGAGGTTGACTAAACAACAGCCTACTGTCTGCCAACAGTGGCAGTGCTCCTTTATGAGTCACCATAGAGCTATGGACGATAATGATTCAAATTTGATGGACAAATCTTGATGGGCACAAAATGTTGTTTTTGTTCTCCTTCCAGCACATTCTATTAACTGACTAGTCTGTATATATGTTGTGGTTACCAGACTTGCAGGGCCTCATTCAATTAGTTTTTAACAGTCTTTTGTTAGCTATGCCCACTATGTGTGATTATGCAGATCATGGTCCAAGTTCTGTTTGTGAATGATGCATGCTTTACAGATCATGTTTCAAAGTGCAACATATTCAAAGAAAATGTTAGATGAAGTACTGTCATTGTTTTGCATATCATGGAATCATGTCTTGTTACTAAAGTCGACTGTCTGGGGTAATGCCTGTTGGCATGATGCAAATAAAAGTGTTAAGTGTATTTTGTGACTTCATTCTGGCATCTGGTAAATGTACCACTATTCATGTACTGAACTCATTGGATTTAGTCGTTGACTCCTGTATTGGATAAGCTCTAAATGTTGTATGTGCTCAATCAAAAATGCTTATTGGATTCTGTTCAGCATGCCTTTTATTAATGAAATTAACAAAATAATGACTACGAGCTTGGCATGTGTTATGCATATATTTTCCTGGAAAATACATTTTCGGATTGTTCTGAGTATTCTGATGGGCTTCCCCATTTTCAATAGTGTCCAAAACATTCTTGCCCTAATTGTCTACGTTTTCTCTAAATAGAATGCAAGCGTAACTTCTTTCAAATCTAATTAATTTACAGGATCGCATTATGATGAAGTATGATACGATTTCAGCGTAGGATACTCGCTAGTGTATTACATGTACAAGGAAGAAAAATTCCGTGGCAGAAAGATTGCATTAACCACCCTTGTTAATTTATAATAGGTGAATTAGCTGGGAACGTTGTAATAAACTGTCGATTACAAAGAAATCTATAGTGATACTTAAGAGCAGTCGTGTTTTCACTTGCTAGACGTTTCTGGAGCGATTAAGAATCTGAGGAATTCAAACAAAAACCCACCCATTCCCTGCAGTTCGTGTCTCCCCGCTAATAACAGCCATTGGTTGGTCAATCGTGATCACGAGACATGGAACGTTCGAGAAACTGATCGAGAAGCGGTGATCGTTCGAGCAGTTGCTATTCGTATAAATAAATCTGCCGTTAATAGTTGCAGCCAGTTTAGTAAGCAACATAGATCGCAAGAAACAAACAACGAAGCTTTCGACTACTACGTCACGCAAGACAAGGTCACGTAAAGTGTGCAAATATTGTACAACCATCACTAAGTTTAACTGCCTGTGCCTAGCGTTCATTCCTTGTTCTTACCGTACGAGCGTTTCGTGAACCGACTGGAGGTTTTGACCTTAACCTGACATGTAGGAACTGGCTGGCCACCTGTTTGCATAAAATCATGTTTAACTAAACTATTATTTGTACCCAATTATATTTTCCAAGTATTATTAACGTCATTGATATGATACTGGCAAGATTTGTATAATATTAAAATAATTGTAATTGATTCTAATTTTGAAGTTATAATGTGTTTGTAAATAAAATTGTAATTTATTTCTTTCACGTATTTGCAACAATTACATCAACTATGATTTTTTTCATCACAAATTTTCTGAAAACGTATCAAAACTACTGTACTGTCACACCAGTTGAAAATCAATTGTATATAAAATAAAAAAATCATCAATGCACTTGCTATATACAACTACTAAAGTTGAAATAAAAGTTGGTCCTGCATAACGCATCTGTAATTGAAATCGTGAAATTGATTTGAAGATTGAAAGTGTAATTGAAATGTAATCGTAATTGATTCCATGTAACTGGATCCAGCCCTGGTTATCGTTGGGGCACCTTCTCTTCAGATTTCATCATACAATTATTGAAAATTTGTCTGCCAAATCCCTGTTTCCATGACAACAAACAAAGATAGCTGACAATTTATATGACAAATATACCATAGTTTGGAAACACTAACTCCTCCAATAACTCTGGTATCAGTGTAATTCATTAAATTTCTTATTTACACCTCATGTTATGCAACCACAAAACTATATTTAACAAATTCCCATTATTGTACTTCATATTAAAAAAAATATTAAATTTGTTTTATAAAAACCCTCATTTTGTATTATGATTACTAATATCACATTAAACTGTACATTAGCAGACTAATAAAAGATAATAAAGAGCACAATCAAAACTTCATTGGTGTAGCTTCATTATAACCAGAGATATGATGATTCCAAATTGGAAAAACAGTGTTTTGCAAACACCTGTCAAAGATTGAAAACCTGTATTTATTACTTGAAAGAGGCATGCTTTGTCCACGACTAAAAGTTATTTAGAAATATGTAATTGCTATAAAGCTATCAGAATACAGTGGAAACACTTTTTGAGTAATTGTTTTTAAATGCCATTTCACCTGGGATGTTTCATCTTAATGATTATACAACTGTGTTATCTTAATTTTGTTCTAATATTAGTTTTTTATATGTACTATTATGTATTAGTTTTATGTACAGCATTGCAAACGTTTATGGATATGGCGCTATATAAAAATAAATATTATTATTATAACTTTACCATAATAAACTGAATTGAATCTGAAAGAACAGTTTGAATAAAGGCAACCCGTAAAAGGGAACTACATTGTGCTGTTGTGAAATTAACTAGGGGGGAATTGGGTTATGCTTAAATTAAGGATAGGCCACAGCAAGGCAAGTTTGTAAAATAAAAAATGTGTTTATTACAGCTTAACTACTAATATTGTGCAAAACAAAATCAACCACATTCAACCAATGCCACAAAATAATACCAAATGCATCAGCAGAACAACAGCAGTTATTAACTAGGACAATGCCCCTCCCACTGACCACACATGACCCACTCTTGCATAACATTTTTATTTACACAACTTATAGTTAGTATTAATAATATGATAAGCAACCTACACAATACAACTAGAGTAAGTATAACAATAATAATTACTTTACTATATTGGGGTGGTCTCAAGTTCACACAGTCCAAAAATGTATAGTGTTAGTTCTGACCACCACCCGTGCCCTCAATCCGTGGTGTGGGACATAAGATAATGTGCATAGATTGCCAATCAAAAGTCACAGCCAATAGATGCTGGCCTTCTTTCCATATATATTATAAAATATACTAGATGGTGGATATGCATCCACAACTATAAACCCATTAATATATCCGTTATAATATAATTTCACTTGTCAGGTGGCAACGCTGTTTGCAACCAAACCACCACCCACCAATACGTAATGTAATGTTTTTGGATGTTGAGAACTTATGCGACCACCCCTAATCTAAAATGCATTAAATTACTCGGTGCTGCCATCCTGTGGTGCGTAACTAAACTAGTATAGTTAGGACTAGTAACGCAATAGGCCTGCATGATTGGTGGTCATGGTGGCAGAAGACGGTGGTAGAAGGAGAACAGGAAGACCAACATTTGGGAGAAGGGACAGTATAAAAAGGAGATTTAGAAAATGCAGGTGTGAAGAGGAGAGAATGGGAGGAAATGGCGTAAGATCGAGAGATATGGAAACAAGTCGTCTAGAGGGCGGACAAAAATCGGCATTTAGGGAAAGAAGAATTCATGCATTTCTATGGGATGATAAATCTTATTCATGCTCTGTAATGATAATATGATTATAATATTACTATGTAATGATAATATGATTGTAATATTACTAGACTTGTTCCTACGCTGTATTTTCGCCGACAATTTGGCAAACTGCCAATGTTTGAATGTATCCTAACAAGAACTGCTACGTGAAGCAGAACTAATCACAGTATGCATTATTACGACGTTACATAAGTCACCATGCGTCTATTTGTGATAGTTATGCTTATAGTATCTGGCAACCAGGAAGTTCAATGGAATTGACAGCTTGCTAATGGTGAATGCATATGGTTGTTCAACCAATTTGTGATAGTTATTGTTAGAGTATCTGGCAACCAGGAAGTTCAATGGAATTGACAGCTTGCTAATGGTGAATGCGTATGGTTGTTCAACCAATTTGATAACAATTTATTTCATATCAGTTGTCATTGATCCGTTTTTAGGTACAGAATGCCTAAAGCACCAGCAATCGGTATTGACCTTGGAACTACATACTCGTGTGTGGGCGTCTTCCAGCATGGCAAGGTTGAAATCATTGCCAACGACCAAGGCAACCGTACAACGCCCAGTTACGTGGCCTTCACGGACTCCGAGCGTCTTATTGGAGACGCAGCCAAGAACCAAGTGGCCATGAACCCAGTCAACACAGTCTTTGATGCAAAGCGTCTGATTGGGCGGCGTTTTGACGAACATGCTGTCCAGTCGGACATCAAGCATTGGCCTTTCGAGGTTGCCAATGAGAACGGCAAACCGAAGATCCGCATTGAATACAAGGGTGAGAAGAAGTTGTTCTTCCCAGAGGAAATCTCGTCCATGGTCCTCAACAAGATGAAGGAGACGGCAGAAGCCTACCTTGGCATGGTATGTGTCTAGCCACCGTTAATGTGCAGGTTGCGTTTTAACGAACACATTTTTTTGTAGCAAATACACTTACACAAGAACAGTTTTAACGTGTATCTTGAAGTATCTTTAATGTTAATGCTAGAATTTCGAATGCAAGTTGGAACCGATTTACATTGCTCACTTTTTATCAGAACATTTGTAGTTATCAATTGAACACTGGAGGAACATAAATAATTGCTGCATTGACCATTGTATGTTGTATATATATATATATATATATTCCAGACTGTGACCGATGCGGTAGTAACGGTGCCTGCCTATTTCAACGACTCCCAGCGCCAGGCAACCAAGGATGCCGGCACCATATCGGGCCTCAATGTTCTACGAATCATCAACGAGCCGACGGCCGCAGCCATAGCGTACGGCCTTGACAAGAAGGTCGGTGGTGAACGCAACGTGCTCATCTTTGACTTGGGTGGCGGCACATTCGATGTGTCCATCCTTACAATTGAGGACGGCATCTTTGAAGTGAAGTCAACAGCTGGTGACACTCACCTGGGAGGTGAAGATTTTGACTCGCGGCTCGTCAACCACTTTGTGCAGGAGTTCAAGCGAAAGAACAAGAAGGACATTACTGACAATAAGAGGGCTGTGCGGCGTCTGCGGACGGCTTGCGAACGTGCAAAACGCACACTGTCGAGCAGCACGCAGGCGAGCATTGAGATTGACTCTCTGTACGAGGGCGTTGACTTCTACACGACGATCACCCGTGCCCGCTTTGAGGAACTCAATGCAGACTTGTTCCGTGGCACGTTGGAGCCAGTGGAAAAGGCTCTGAGAGATTCTAAGCTGGACAAAGCAAGCATCAACGAGATTGTGCTGGTTGGTGGGTCGACCCGCATCCCCAAGATTCAGAAACTCCTGCAAGACTTCTTCAATGGCAAAGAGCTGAACAAGTCCATCAACCCCGATGAGGCCGTTGCATATGGAGCTGGTGAGTACTTTGTGATTGCTATATTGGGTGGTAACTTAATTTGCAGCCAGCATGAGATTTTCAATATTAGTTTTGGAGAGTGGTTTTTATTTGATTTAAATTAAATCACTCCAAAAAAATCATTGTTTTTTTCCCTTGGCGAATTACATTTCTTGTGATGTGGTTTCATTCTAATTTGGTATCAGTTGATGACGTTTTACACATTTTTGCATAGTGAATACAGTGAAGACACGAAGATCCACCTTAAGCAAATACTTGCGCTAATAATCTGCACCAGTATAGTGTGCTACCAATCAACATTGTCAGTCTGTAATGTTGTTAGGAACATGTTATCTGAAACTTAGCCCATAGTAATTTCTTTTCCAAAGGTGTCCCAAATACATGCAAGATAGTTAGAAGACTGATTTACTATGTGAACAAAAGTTGCTAAATGAGAATCTTCTGTGTTTGTTGCCACATCTGTGCAGGCAGCCATTCTGCACGGAGCACAAGTATTACTTAGATGCAGCTTTCAAGCCACTCTTGGTCACTTAGTCTGAGCTGCCCTCCCGTATCCTCATATGACTATGAGTCATGTTGATTGTCGAATGACAGCAGTTCTATGAAAATCGCGGTATTGTTGTAACCCCTGTCTTTGTTGATCGCTAGGTGCCTCTCCCATATCTCGATCACCTCACTGATCTTATTACCAACACTGCTAAGAAACAGAAAAAGGCTGAAGATCTACGTGAAAGTCTAATGTGTGTGTTAATTGTTTGTTGCCACAGCTGTGCAGGCGGCCATTCTGCACGGAGACAAGTCGGAGGCCGTGCAGGACCTGCTGCTGCTCGATGTCACGCCACTGTCCCTCGGCATCGAGACGGCCGGCGGAGTGATGACCAGTCTCATCAAACGCAACACGACCATCCCGACGAAGCAAACGCAGACGTTCACAACCTACTCCGACAACCAGCCCGGCGTCCTCATCCAGGTGTACGAGGGAGAGCGTGCCATGACCAAGGACAACAACCTGCTCGGCAAGTTTGAGCTGTCCAATATCCCGCCGGCGCCACGCGGAGTGCCGCAGATCGAGGTCACCTTTGACATTGACGCCAACGGCATCCTGAACGTAACTGCGACTGACAAGAGCACTGGACGCGAGAACAAGATCACCATCACCAACGACAAAGGTGGGTAGGGGGTTCTGTGTTATACAGCTTGTGAATACCTATATGGTGTACACTTCATAAAACTGTAACTAGTTTCACGATGGTTTATTCCCCCGACTGAACCACGGCATCAACAGAGTAGGTTTCAATAAAAATTTGCTCTTAGAAGTAATCCAGTTTTGTTATATTTTTATACTATGCAATTTGATGTTGGTTCATGAAAGCCTTCACATAACTCAGGTGTGATATCGTGTGTTATAAAAAAAGTAATTAATTAGTGAATATTGTGCAGAATTGTTGTGGATGTCATATGGTTTCCTTGTCCACTGGCCATATGTAGTTTGTTGCTTAATTTTAAATGCAATCTTGTTACATTTTCGGCATTTATTATAGCTATTGCGTTGCTAAGCATAAACTGATGTAAGTATGACAGTGGGTATTGTGGTATGTGTATGTGTGCACTGCAGGTCGCCTGAGCAAGGACGAGATCGAACGCATGGTGCAGGACGCCGAGAAGTACAAGAACGATGACGAGAATCAGCGGGATCGTATTCAGGCGAAGAACGCACTCGAGAGCTACGCCTACAACATGAAGTCGACGGCGGAAGACGACAAGTTGAAGGAGAAACTGAGCGAGGCGGATCGCAAGAAGATCACAGACAAGTGCAACGAGGTCATCTCTTGGCTGGACAACAACCAGGTGAGTCGCCTGTTCTTAAGCGATGTTGTTTCTGTACAACCTAACTACAGTGGATTTCAAATTGTTCTGACCACATGTCTCAATCTGGTTGTTATAAAATGGCAATTATCTTAGCATGACAGATTGGCCCTATCAAATGTATATCTATCTATGTATACATGTGCACTAGTTGATATGTCGGTGTTTGATATCTGCGTCAGTTGATATGTGTTGAATTGAATGGTGCTCTTAGAAAATGTGGCAGAGAAATCGTGCACGAATCTGTAACTGTTTATTGTTGGATTCTCCAAAGATTCAGGTATCACTCTCAAGCAACCCGAGCAGTCCTGCTGGTTGTACCCTGATCGTGTGTACTAATGAATCGTAATGATGAGTCATCAGAATCATAAAAGTTCGTCAACAATACTATCCAACATAAATTTAGCTGACAATAAACACTAGCCATCTAGCGCACATAAACAAGCTGAGACCATGTACAATCCAACACTGACACTGTCGAGTTGAATGGTAATGGTATATTCAATGATATGGTGATGATCCAATGAGATGATGATCCAAATATGGTTAAAAAAAATATATAATATTTGCTGCACGTGCAACAAATATATATATATTTAAATCTTAGGTAATAGTACCTGGGCCAAGGGAGTAATTCACACTCAGCTTGTGCGTGTCCGTTGTCATCAATTTCCAATACTGTGGTACTAAATTATATATCGATGTTAGATGAAAGCTGTTATTGGTCCGTATTCGGGATATGGTGCATTTATTTGGGACACTTGGTAATAATGACGTAAGTATGTGGATTGTTTTGTGTGACTTGCAGTATTTTGTTCTTTGTTCAACAGACTGCCGAGAAAGACGAGTTTGAACATCACCAGAAGGAGCTGGAGAAAGTTTGCATGCCGATCATCACCAACTTGTACCAGTCCACTGGTGGTATGCCGGGTTGCATGCCAGGTGGTATGCCCGGCGGCATGCCTGGAGCAGGCGGTGCTGCGTCAGGCGGTGGACCTACCATCGAGGAGGTCGACTAAACAACGGCCTGCTGTCTGCCAACAGTGGCAGTGCTCCTGTAACAACGGCCTGCTGTCTGCCAACAGTGGCAGTGCTCCTGTAACAACGGCCTGCTGTCTGCCAACAGCGGCAGTGCTCCTGTAACAACAGCCTGCTGTCTGCCAACAGTGGCAGTGCTCCTGTAACAATGGCCTGCTGTCTGCCAACAGTGGCAGTGCTCCTGTATGAGTGACCATAGAGCAATGGACGATAATGATTCAAGGTTGATGGACAGAGCATGATACATGAGAGATGATGTTTTTGCTTTGTCCATATCTGTTTGGAATTGTTACATTATGCTTTTGTGCACAGTACAAAATAGCCATTAAAGGTAATGTTTTACATTACAGCTGTAAACTAAGTTACATTGTCGTGGTATTGCTTAGCATGGAATCTAAACGTCTGCTGTTACCCAAGCTAAGTCAACTGTCTGAAACACTCTGATGACAGGTTTGTGCGTGTCATTGAAAGACTGGTAATTATGATAGTTACTTGCTAATAAATTATGGTGGGATACATTAGAGGGTTTTGTCCCGGGGGTCTGAAAGTCAAACACTGGTGTTTATCACTAGACGGGCAACGATCCCAAGAGACAACTTCGTCTATGTGAAGTGTTTGAAGGGAACAACGTGTCCTTTGCTGGGCCTGGAAGGTGGTGGATGTCTCCACGTCTCATTGTCAAGTAATGCGTGTGGGTGCAACTTACAGGACACGAGGATTACCAGTGCAGTTAGAAATATGTGCTGTATGACTCCGATGTCAAGGTCTATAATGCGTTAGACATCCGCGTACATATGTGCGGTCATGCACAATTACCCGGGACATAGTCGCACACCGATGATCAATACATTTTGCTTATTGGAGTTTAGTTTGGTAACTGGCAGTAGTCATATATTAAATAATAATTTTATATTAGCCACCTACGACTAATTATACTATTTTGGTATAAATAATTCACTAGCCAGAGAGCGTTATACCCTAGGGTGCGGACATGCCCCGACTTCACCTACTTGCTGATGCCCGGCGGTGAAGCTAGGCGAATATAATATTTACTTAAGCGGAGCGTGGCTGTGACATTTCCCGAGTGTTCCGCTCGCGTCGTCAGTGAACCGACCAATCAGTGACGATGGTACTGCTAGGCGGATGTACAGTATATGCAAAATATTTACCGATGTCCGGTTTGGCGAGTTCCACCCATGCGCCATGCTAATACCGGCTACAGTGTCCTAAGTGCGCGAGGTTATTGTAACTTAACTCATTGTTCTATTTTTACGAATATTAATTAATTACATTATATAATTTTGAAGGTGGCTTAAATGTGGAATTATTAATGTGTGGAGGTCTTGAGTTGATTAGATTTGGGTATTGAAACATGGTTCGGGAAATGCGTTAATTATGCATGGACTGTGTTTCGAGTGATGACTGATTAAATGTGTTATGTGTCTGAACGTGCTGTGAGTGCTGCCCTGTCTAGCGGTGTTTCGCGACACAACCGCGTATATAAGTCTGGGTTTAAACATGCACACTTCGCGAAGAGATTGGTTATACCTCGAAGTGTTGTTATTAATTAAAGTTATAATCACATTCGATTATAACTACACACTTAGCTTATAATAACTAACACCTACACAATTAGCCTCTTTTATCCAGGCTCCGTGCTGTGGCGCCACCTTTTGTCGCACACATCTTCGCTGGGACGCAAGTTGTACTTTTACAAACTAGACATCAAAGTACAGGGGAAGAGAGGAAGACCACTAAAGAGATGGAGTGACCAGATCAGGAAAGACACTGGGCTCTCACTATTGACAGCAGAGCGGCTGCCATAAATAGAACAGAATGGACGGGTGCAACTTCCCGGAGGCAGCGAGGGGTCAGTATGGCCTATGCGTTTAAGTTAAGTTACGTTACTCAACTGCCTGTTACACTGACGTAACAAGTCGTAAACAACAACGACGTTGACCTGCCAACTATTTCTTCATACCACAACTGTTTATTTTGAATTTATGATCAAGTTGTGGCAGTGGTGATATGCTGAGTGGCGCCACTGTCGGCGGGCTAGTAAGTAAAACTCCCCGACAGTGGCGCCACTCAGCATATCATCGTGCACTGCCACAACTTGATTGTAAATGATTGTAAAATGGACAGTGCAGAGTGGCATGTTGACTCGGCAACGCCATTGTTGTTTACCACTTGTTACGTCATTGCAACTGTGCACGTGATTTTGTTCCTATGCACGTTTTCAACGCTAACACTATCCACAATTGTGTGCAATTGAAATTAAGAGATTTATTTGTAATTAGGGGTTTACCAAAATAAAATGACGTGCAGAATCTGCCCATCAAATGTAAGTTGTGGCAGTGGTGAAATCGTGAGTGACTTACTTTACATTCACTATGTGGCGCCACTGGTGGGGAGTTTGGTGAGTATTGTGAAGAGTATTCCGCCCCTTGTGACGCATCAAATAATTAAGATAATAATAATATACCCTCTTTGGGTACATCACTAGTGGGACTTTATTATTTAAAGTGAAACCAAAGGCATTGTTTTGGGCCTTTGCGCCTACAAGAGTGCCTAAAAACTAATAATTTGCAGCTATAATCAAGAATATCATGCAAGTGGTTTACTGGGAATCTGTTCTAAAAGTGCGAAATTCGGGTCTAATGTTATTTTTCGTGGAGGAAGTTTTTGCAATTTTGACCAATCAGCGAATCAACGACGAGCAGCCCCTTAATACCCAACACGGCTGTGACGTAGGCTGTGCATATCGAGTGTATTTTTAACGTGGTTGAGATGTGCAGTTACATTTTTATTTGCTTTTATATTGGATTTACACGTTGCAAAAACTCCTACAATGCTGTACTGGGCAGCATTCGGATGTAAACATGATTCAGCGAGGTAGAGAGAGTTGTCTTTTTTCGATTTCCTCTGGAAAAACAGACAATAGTAAAGCAATGGATTCACAATTGCGGGCGGGCTGGTTGGAAGGCCACGCGATATGCTAGACTTGGTTCGGCCCATTTTGAAGAGTCGTGTTTTGAAGTTGATATATTTTCATCAACTAATGGGTCAAGATCCTTCAAAACGTCGGCGACGGAGAACGTTAAAGCCTGAAGCAGTACCAACAATCTTCCAGCACGTACCTCAGCCGAAAGCGTCGACACAACGCAAACACTCGATCAAGAGAAATGTCAAATCGTTCGAACGCGAGGCGGTTAGTAAACCAACGCGAGGCGGTTAGTAAACAATGACTATCTTGCCAAATAAGTTGAATTTAGGCGCAAACAGCATGACTAGATTTATTGGCACATGTGCAAGTAAAATCGTCTATCATCAGGCGTTTAAAGTTGGAGTTGTGGGAAACCTAGGCACTACTCTTGACGTAGGATTCTGGACGAATATGGCGCTGCCCATGCAAAAAAGATTTTCGGTGTTCAACGAGGAATATTTAGTTAACCACTTGCATGATATTCTTCATTATAAATGCAAATTGTTTGTTTTCAAGTACTCTTATATGTGCAAATGCCTTTAGTTTCACTTAAAAATAGCCCACAATCAGTCATTAGTTACTTCAGATAAATGTGTACACACAATTACGTTTCGGTTTCCGTGTTTCTACTCGAAATCGATGTAACTACGTGTGTGAGTGCGTGCGTGTGTGCGTGCATGCGCGAGTGCTTGAGCGCGTGAGTGCGTGTGTGCGCACGCGTGTTCATGCGTGCGTATGCGTGTGTGCTTATGGCCCATTACGAAATGTGGTGCTCCGTTGCCTTAGTTTAACACCGGTTCTAAAAGATTGTAGGTTTACAATTATGCAGTTGGGTGATAAATTGTACACTAGATAGCGCCACCTGCGTATAAAACAAATTCTCGAGGCATACATGTGTCCATGCCCGTCCTCGGGGGGGGGGTCGGGGATTCCCCTTTTAAAGAGAATGTGTTTTAACTGTAACATTTTCCACAAATCATCCCAGAAAACCCCGGCTGATTGTGCATCACCGAATCCCCCTTTTCAAGCACCGAGGACGGGCATTTAATGTATTGTATAATAATTATATGTGTGCGTGCGTGCGTGCGTGCGTGCGTGCGTGCGTGCGTGCGTGCGTGCGTGCGTGCGTGCGTGCGTGCGTGCGTGCGTGCGTGCGTGCGTGGAGACGGGTGGTGGAGACGGGTGGTGGAGACGGGTGGTGGAGACGGATGGTGGAGACGGGTGGTAGAGACGGGTGGTGGAGACGGATGGTGGAGACGGGTGGTGGAGACGGGTGGTGGAGACGGGTGGTGGAGACGGATGGTGGAGACGGGTGGTGGAGACGGGTGGTGGAGACGGGCGGTGGAGACGAATTGTAGAGACGGGTGGTCTCCACCATCTGGATATTAAATAAAAAAGGAATGCAGCGCACAATAAGTATTTTTTTACATGACGGTCTTAAGGCTGCCATATTTATTGGCATAAAAAATTGTAAATTGATCGTCACCACGTTTCGCGGAACAAACGAATGTGTTTTTATTGTCAATATGTGCGTTATCTTATGTCCCACACCATGTACTGAGGGGGCGCGTGGTGGTCTGAACCAGTACTAGACACTATGCGTTTTTTTTTACTTTGAGAATTTATGCGACGACCCCTTAGACGATTTGGGAATCAACAATAGACTCAGAATTGCAGTTACCAATACGGCGGCGAAAGAGACAATGTCCCACTTGGCTCTGATGAAAGAGCTCCTGTTCAAAGTGAAGTCCACCGACAGTGTCAAGTGTCTCAAATTCAAGTATTCTTGGTAAAGGCGATTTTCTATCTGACTTCAAACTGTGTGCTGATCCAGAGTAAACATGTTTGTATGAAAGTCGAGTATCATCAAGTATGTTAATAGAGAGGAATTTGACTGGTTCGTGCAGAAATAATTGATCTCCTACTTAGCGGTGGTTAACAAAAGCTGACTACTCGGGTCACAGTACACTTCTACTTTGATATGAATTTTAATAAATACGCCAATCAAAGGTTAGACGATTGGTTATTGTTTAAATAACGTGTCGCTTCATATTCAGAGAACGATATTTGAAACTTCCTGACATACATAAAGCTGACTCACGTGCCGCGCAGTCAGCGGCCTCTTGCAATGCTTTATGAGGAATCCATCGCAACACACCCTGAAACTACACCATCCACATTTAACATTTTTATGTGTACGCTTTAGAAGAAACGAAATTTGCCCTTGCAAAAATGCAAATTGTAATTCACAGTTGACGTTTTGTCAGCAAAGATTCCAGCCTACTCCTATGACAAATGCGGGAGAACGCGCCGGTCTAGGAGCCGGCGTGTCCTGGTTGATTGTTGTTTGTTGAGGTTATCGTCGACAAGACAGACAAACACAGGGGGCAAAGATGGAGTAGGTAGGATGGAGCCGGGCCGCGGAAAAACGGGGAAACTGGCATGATTGTAGAGTAAGCGATGGAGGCAGGAAGAGTGGCGAGGACTTACCTTTGGAAAGGGGATAACACAGAAGTAGGGGGCTGACCAGAAAAGAGGGAAATAAGAGTATCCGACACCCAAAAAGTAAAGGTTTAAATTCTTATTTAGCGCGGTATATATTCCTCATAACTGCGAAAAGCGCGTTACACTTCACTCCTTGGCCAACACATTCATTCCAGCACCAATTTGATTTCTGTGGGAAGCATTCAACCACACTGCAATTACTGCCTATGCGTTCACACATATCAACCACTGTGTATATTGAGCTGAGTGAACTGAAGCAATGTGGAGTGAACACAA
The DNA here is from genome assembly GCA_009193005.1 of Lamellibrachia luymesi. Classification (NCBI taxonomy): domain Eukaryota; kingdom Metazoa; phylum Annelida; class Polychaeta; order Sabellida; family Siboglinidae; genus Lamellibrachia; species Lamellibrachia luymesi. The sequence continues at coordinate 28,896 of SDWI01002169.1, forward strand.
TTCCCCGATTTACGAAACGGCAGCAACAGGATTCGAACACAGGTGCTCTCCATTGAGGGTCCGACGTTATAACGACTGAGCTGCTGCACCCGAATAGTCACCGTGGCTGTTCCATGGCTGTTCCGTGGCTGTTCCGTGGCTGTGTCCATGGCTGTTCCATGGTAAACTGCGTTTAAAGTGCAAAGATGAAATCTTAAATGACGGCTTACGCAGCAACAAAAAATACGTTGTCTGGGTCGGTTTGTACTATTGTAATAACATAGACCATATACTGATTTACTATAAACAAAATAAGCAGTTATTATTCTGAGGCGCTTCTTAACTTTGATATAGTGTTTCAAGTGAGAGAGAGAGAGAGAGAGATAGAGAGAGAGAGAGAGAGAGAGATAGAGAGAGAGAGAGAGAGAGAGAGA
>SDWI01002170.1:23778-47991 GCA_009193005.1 Lamellibrachia luymesi
CGCTTATTACAATGTGGTTTGACAACACTAGAGACCAGGAGACTAAGAGGAGACCAAATAGAAGTGTTTAAAATAGTGAACGGTTATGAGGATGTTGATAGGAATATGTTATTCAAGCTTAAATAAGGCAGCAGAACCAGAGGACACAAAGCAGCATTAGTTAAGGAGCAGTGTAGGTTGGATATGAGAAAGTACTCTTTCTAACAGAGGGTGATAAACGAAGAACAAACTGCCAAATGATTGTGTTAATGCTAGTAGTGTGAATATGTTTAAAAATAGAATACACATAGATGAGAAAATTGTTGGACTCTCGATAAGCCAATGGCTTCCTTGTCCACTTGCCATCTGGAACTTGTTGTTTGGGATGGCAATCTTGTTAAATCTTGTTAAATGAACTCACATTTTCTGAGTGACATAATGCAGTTCCATAGAGTCTCTACTTAGCGGCTGGTTTTTGTAACGTGTTAATGAGGTTAACGAGAGGGTGACAGAGAGGGTTCTCTTGGATGTGTGGTTATACGTGTGGTCACACACTGTCCGGTGCTGCCCGGTGTTGACGTTTTGTGTGAAGGCTAGGCATAAATGAAAACACGGCGTGGCTCTCTATTAATTTGTATTTTTTTATCATTAACGTATTGCAGCTGTTCTCGTTGTTCGACTGGCCGTCAGCCACCCATGATTTTGTCGTTTGGAGAAGACATCTGAAAAAAAAGAAGTCACACACTCGGAAAGTACATTGTGTTTTTCGCTAAAGGGCAGCAAAAGGCACGTTTTGTTGACTATGCTGCTAAAAGAGATAATAAAAACTAACCATTTCCAACTACAAAAAAAAAACATTTAACATTGGTGGTTTACTGGGAAAACGTTGTGGAACATGTCAACTCTATATTCCACGGGCACCGCCATTAAAGTCGATAAACCTACGTCACCTGTGCTACTTTTTCTAAGCACTTGTTTCTTACAACTCCGACTATTGACGCTATGTTTAAACTTCACTGTGCACGCATGCGCAATGTGTCTAGACAAGGTGGCGTGTTGTTTTGATTTCGTTTGATTTTTCCAATGACTAAAATGAAACAGTCAGTTTAGAACATCCGTTTCAACCAGAAATACAGGGATCGTTGACACTGCAAGTGCACAATAAGTCAAATCGTGCCGGTGCGAACTTGAGCTGCAGTAGGCGACAGACAAGCGATGACGTTGACTGGTGTCCGAGCAACAAGTTTTGGTACAGCGGCAAGACCGCCAAAGCAAGTGTATGCCTGCTGCCAAAACGCGGTAGCGACGCGATACATGTTAGTGAAGGTAATGATTCACATGTCTAGTCAAATTAACTTATTCCCTTATGCCCTGGCCTCGTAATAAATAATGTATGAACAGTGAAAGTCATCGCAGGCACAGTGAAGACTGCTTGGCCACATGATGAGCCTGAGCTCACATAGGTCTGCGGCATTCGTTTAAATGTTAATAGGCTTGATAAAAGACTAGTCCATATTTATGGGAAGTTGGCGTAATTCTGGTGGAATGAATACGAAAATAGCATCATAATGCAGACTCCTGGTAAAATGGGTTTAACAGAATAAGGCTCCTGTTTATCAATATAATCCATGTAGATTTTATTACCAAAAAGTAAAACTTTAATCTAAATGATTGGTTCTATGTTACAGAGGGACTAAGGTGCGTTACCAACAGCAAGGGATTTGATGTACTGTGCTTGGAGCAGCTGGTGTTACGGGACGTTCTGGTTCCTATGGACCGAATACACGTTTTGACAGTTGGGTCGGCAACTAGATCCTCCAACAAACAAGTCAATATCAGTTATGACAACAGTGAAATGTGTTTCTGATATTGTTACAGACAAATATCAACAACATAGATACTACACAAAGTCAAATAAAGTAATGATAATTAGATATCAGCATAACAATGTGTATACACGTATAAAGTTTCATGACTCGCAGATGGCATGATGAAAATATGATACATGATTTGGCTCAATCCAAGTTTGCTAATATATTGAACGATATCTGAAGAATGTAGGATTCTACAAGAACAATTTCTAAGAATTGTATTTAAAAGAATGTACACATTTGAGTAGAAATGGTTTGATACAAAACATATTATCCTTGTTGAGATATCTGTGACATCCAAGAAACAGAAATCACCTACCTCAAGCCCATTTTCGGAGATGTTACGTATTTAAAATGAATGGATATTTGGGCCTTATTTATTTCAAGTCTCTGTGGAGGGCAGCGTACAGGCAGATCACTTTGTGGGTTCACAGCAAGCTAGGCCGGAGGGTCCGCAGGGTCACACCAGCATGTGCTAACCACCTCATCCGGTCAAGCTTCCCTGCGCTCAGTGGGGAAGAACATGGCTAACATTCAGGATTTGAAGACTGAACTGTTTATTGACCTCCTAAAATTCACAGATTCGCTAAAAGTAACACCAGGATTCGTAAACAAGGTGAGTCGGATTATACATGTGCAATCATTAGTTATTTTATACAAAATGTTTGTGTTACATAAAAGCCAAAATGGACACTGTTCTTCATTTTTATTACTTGTTTTCATACATGCTACAGACCTTGCTAGATAATTACTAAGGGCTATTCCAGGAAACAGTAGGTTTGGGCAGCATTGTAATTATTATTATATTGGTGATGTTGAGTCAGGGTAATTATTATAAATGCCTATTATATGGTTGGTATGCAAACACATCTGCCACCCATCCGCAATTTCCTAGAACAGCCTTACTTTTCATTCAGGGGTACGAAGGGTATTTATCACACAGTGGTCTCACAATTAGTGCTGCATGCATGCCTGGTATGTTTGCACATGCATATCCCCACAAATTGTACTTCGAAAAAATACCACTGTGTGGTTTATATTGTGATTCGTAGAGCTGGTAACACCCAGGAAGGTGTAAACAATAAAGCCATGTTTGAAACAATGTGAAAAGGCCAGTGTGTTGATAATGTCATGGATTCATAAATACCTCCTCAATGAAACTATGCAGGACTAGCAAGCCAATTACTCCCTTTTGCGTTGTGTTGGGGTGGCAGGGTATGGCCACGTTGCATAAGACATCTTCAAATGCAGGGGTATAACCAGGGGTTTCGCCGCGAATCCCCGTAGCCCCCCGTCCCAGTAGCCCTCCGGGGGGCTAGTTTGACTAATTATCAGTTTGGGAGGTCTTCCTGGCTGTTCCATTCATTGTTCTGCCTCACCTTTATCTTCAACAAAAATAGTCACCTAGATGGTGTGCACAAGGAATATCAGACTTTTTTGGTAAAAGCACTCCTTTATTTGTGAATCATTAAAATTAAAATGTTAACAAATTGTCATTAATTTCCATGCACAATTGATAGTGCCTTAATAACCACCATACATTACAAAATGATATTTTTTACATAAGGTTGAGAGCAATATCAGACTACAGCAACATCAAAATAAATATTAATATCAAATATAATATTACAACTGACTTTGTACTAAACGTGTAAAAATTAACTCGCAAATAGCTTTTCCCTCAATGTGAGTGAAAGTTAAATTCGGTTTTACTCACCTCACATGAGCTTTATGTAGAGGACTTCATTGTAATTTTTTCATAATGAAATATCCAATCGATGTATGAATGTTAAATAGGATTCACATTGGAAATTTTTTAAGACCTACAATTACCTTGATCTTTAAAAAAATTAAATTATTTGATGAATGTTTTTATTGAGTTAGATTGTTCTACTCACATCATATTATTTTCAAAATCAATAAATAAATAAATATTTATTAAATAAATAACGAATACTCAACCGGGAGGTACTGGGACTCAATTATCACACCTCGGGGTTTCGATGTTAGCATGTCTTTAAAGCGAAACAAAAGTCGTGGTTTTCGGCCTATGCATCTATAAGAGTTACAAAAAAACATCATCGAAACAAGCGAGTTGCCGCACTGAGTGAGATGGCCGAGGTGTTCGGTACTTCCACTACGGGTAACCTGGAGCAACGCTTTCCCCCAAAGGGAAACTTTCAAATTGAACCGCATTGAACTACGTTAGCATATCTTTAAAGCGAAACAAAAGTCATGGTTTCCGGCCTATGCATCTATAGGAATTACAAAAACTTAACCATTTGTTACTACAATTAACAAGTGCATGCTAGATTTTTACTAGGAAAACAAACAACATCTTAATAGCATTTGCCGCGCCATACGGTTAGATAACCCTACGTCACGAGTGTGGTGTTCTGGCAATATTAGCTCGCCAAATGAAAATGCATTCGTATTCTTATCAATAGGATATGGCTGAGGTATTTGCGTCCAAACTCAACTAATGTAACATATTTTGGCGTTTGTTTACTAAACTAGTCCTCTTTCTGGCAAAATAACACGTTTATTCGAGACTTTGCGTTGGTTCTGTGTATGTGCCGGCCTCCGTTAATATTTCATTTGTAGTCTAGGTTACCCCGATTTCACGCAAAAATTAGTTCTTGTAGTGACATCCATGACAGTGTGCTTTCTTGACTCCCGAGCAGTACAAAAACACGCCACGTTCCATGTACATATTTGTATATTGACGGGGTGCGGTGATGTTTTAATGTTTAGTGTTATTGTAACATTACAACACGTGCCTCTTTCCTTTGTTCACAGCTGATGAAATTCAGAATAGACTAATAAATTATCGTACTCAATATAGCCGGCACCTGAAAGCGTATGTAGTTCCAGAAAATAAAGCCTCGATATCGGCGGTGCGCACACGAGTTGCGCGAACCTTTGGAGTGTAATGTACCAGTCAAACAGAGTCGTGGAATATGTGCTGACATAGTCGCACAACCACGGAACTGAAAATCATTGCTAATCGTGCAGTCGCGCGATACACAATAAAAGCTTAGCAATGGGCGCTTAGCATTAAACACTTATGTGTCCCATTGTGCCGCACTTTACCATATGTATGCATTGGGTGATGTATCTACACAGCTGCTTCAAACGATGACTGGGGATGATGACATATGGTGAAGTATGATGCACTTATAGCGATCTTAAGGACTGGATACCATGCTGTATAAGAACATACATATATCTTTTTGCCGTCATTATAGGTGCTGTTGGAGGAAGTAACCGATCGACTGTCAACTTGAAGCAGTGTTCAAAGCGGGGGTTGAATGACGGAAGGCAAAACGGCCCTGTTTTCGTAAGAACGTTTGCATATTGGAATAACAGCAGTAGCAATGTCGGTGCAACAAATATGAATCTATCTCTAAATGTTTTCTCCGCGTTTACAGAATACACAACTCATTGCACGTGATTTCCCATCCTACACGTCTTTCACATTCGTGTTCGATTCATTCCACCCTAGTTTCGTCCACTCTTTTATGTAGTCCCTTTATCTTCTTTGCGGTCTTGCTCTTCGTCGATTACTCTCCACCCTATCTTCGAAAATGTTATGTCAACGTGTCTGAATGAACAGGCTTTGTATATCGTATATGCATCTCACCGCGGCAATCCTTGCCATGCCTGTCTAATGTCAATACATTGCGGATTGCCCATTTACAATCTACGTAGTAGTCGCGTTGGCTATACAAGCGCTAGGTTGACACGAGGGTCGTACAGAATCAATGCAAGTAATCATGTTGCACAGGGACACGCAAATGTACATTATTGACTCCCTTCCGATGTCTTTGAAGTCGTGTTTCAATACGTGACTAACAATGCTATCACTTGGCTTACGGCAAACGTACAAAAAACATCGGAGTCTTCTTTGTTTATGATACCTGTGGTGGTAGATTAATACTGACGTAATAAAGTGAAAAAAACATGGCCTGTTGCTATATGTTATGACATAGCATGGCTGTTTTCATTGCACCGATATGTCAAAGCTAATGTATTATTTCTTAATTGTTGTCGCAGTCGTGTGCGTTCGTCAAGAAGTAGGATAACACGGTGTTGTGAGTCGTGTGGAACGGTGACTTGCGAGTGATATATACCGGCCCTAAGGCGGCTCTTGTCGCCGCTGATTCTTCACTATCAATGGGCAAGAGTGCAGCGAACCGAGGATCATTAACACACAGCTCCACGTCCAGACCACAGACACCAACATACACAGGCCAGCATACGGTGGGTGGGAACAGATTTAAGGCACTTTGCCTCGGTACGCCAGCTGCGAGAGGTCGACCTTCGTCCTAATTGTCTCCCCTTAATACTGCTATACTGTCTAGACCTACTGAATGAATTTTACTTTGCATTACTATATCATCCACCAACATTTTGCAAAGTGCCGATGCATCATTAATATGATGTCTTACCAAATTAGAAATTACCAAATATATAGTTGCATAATAGTTGCGTTTCGAGTGTCTCTTAATAGTTTTGTCATGGTCCAGATATGGTTCCAAATAGTGTCCCGTGCGTTTGCGCCAACTTCTAGTAAATGGACGGTCCATTTATGGATCATCAAAAACACACCGGCTGAACAAATATCATCGTCCGTATTTCACTATAATCAGAGAGACCGCACGCAGTGACAAAATTTTTGTTTAATGCTTTTGGTAGGTAGCTATAACACGCCTAATTTCTCCCAAGCATCACACTGTAGTTGTCTACTACAGTGACGGCGTTGTTCTGTTTCAGTGGAGGGCTACTGCCGATGCGTAGCTGAGGGCGATGTGTATGTCGCCTAGAACATTTGATAAACCAATATCAAATCATCCGAAAAACATCTCTGAAAAAGGTTATAGATGCGTATGTTTAAATGCAAGGAGCATAGTAAATAAGAAAAACGAATTAAACATTATGGTAGAAGATATTGACCCTCACATAATTGGTATAACTGAATCATGGGCCAACATAGATATAACAGATGCTGAATTAGGACTGACAGGATNGTGTGAATGGGGACGGGTACGATCAGTCGCGCTACAACACTGGCGACAGTTGGACCGGGTGGGTGGCAACCGTCCGTATAATTGTCGAGGAGGTTGGAGTAGAAGACGCAGACACCGCCATTGTCTAGATGTTAATCGGTAGCAAAGGAATGGATAAATCAGTAGTAGATGCATGCATGATAAACATTTACATGTACATCGTTTTCAATCAACCAATTGTTTACTTCCACAAATATACTCATTACAGAAGAACGTGTAGTTTACAAAACTAACAATGAAATTACGTATTAGTGGCAGCATCGTAGTAGAGTGCTAAAAACACCTATTATTGTCACATTACTTTGTCTAAATTAACTCATTGTAGACACCGTTCCCCAGCACTAAATAATGCTAAATCGCTTAGGAATAAAACTATATTTTAGGAATGTTGGCAATGATCGTGTTGATACTGGGTCATTTATTCTCAGCAGTAAAGACACTTTGCGAACAGACTGCTTCAGCTCATTTTTTTATCATAAAGAGTTATTATTTAAGATTAATGATTAATAAGTGCAATAATATTTTCCAGAAAAACACTGAGTAATTAGTAAAAATGTATGTGCACTCATACTGGTATTGAACTTATTTTGTGAGTCTGACATTGTGTCCATGAACATTTCGAGGCTGTAAAAAATACTCTTCAACACATATTTAGACATTACTCCTCATCATCCCTTGTTGGTAAAATTGCATTAATTGTGAATAATAGTTAATTGGCTGCATTATGTTGTGTTTGTACATTTTGTTGCACGTGCATGATTTACTTTACTAATAAACATACTTTGTCTTCCACACGTGAATTAGTGATCAGTTTCTACCACAGGAGAGAGACCACAGTCATTTGTTTGTTGGCAGCACCTTACGAGACTTTACTAAATGTAAGCTTATAATTTAGTGTTAGTAAACAAAAGTAACATTGTATATAAAAAGTAAAATTTCAAAGAGGACAATACATGTATGAACCAAATTATCTACTGTCTTTGTAAATTCGCGAACATGTTTTAGGAAGGCGGGTGACTCGTAAGTAATTGTAGCTCCATAAATGTGCGTTAAGGAAACAAAAACGACGAAAGATAACACATCAACTTTGACGACATAGCAAGCAAATTAAAACAGGAAACTCTTACACAATCAGCGGGGAATTTTGGGATGATTTGAGGAAAATATTGCAGTTAAAACCCCACTGAGGCATGCATGCATATATACCAATTATCATTATCATGATGAATACAGCCGACAATTTTTTTGTTAGACGCCTTTGTTTGGTACACGTAATTAACAACTTATTTTTGCCACATGTGACCTTTCTCATTTACTCACTTACTTTTTTTTTTTGGGGGGGGGGGAGAATCAAGCGTATAACATTGCTGTTGAAAATTCAGATTTTGGTCTTTATATTTATACAATTTGACCTCCAATTTTTTAAATGCTCCATATGCATTTCCAAGCCAATTCTTGATGCCAATAGAACATGACCCATTTGTGGACATTACTCCTCATCTGCAAGTGCCTTGTCGTTCAGTAAACGTGGTTTTATGTCACAGGTTTCTCTTCAGCATGTTGTGTTCTTCAAATATCATGATATGTGGGCAGGCAATAATCTGAATGCTTAGCCTAAATCGTGAATAGCAGTGATATTGCTGATTGCCACCATAGCAAGAAGTCGTGTTTCGCCATTTTGAACAGATCCGACAGAAAGTCAGATTATACTGATACAAGCAATTCCACACTGTTGGGCAATAGTAGCCCCGTAACTTACATAATTTCAGCACCAAAGCAGATAGAGTCAATAACACTTTCAATTGGTTGAATAGTTAGTAACCTAACATATCTTTCAACATAAAGAACTTGCCTTTCTGTCCTAATTGTCTGATTTACATTTAAAAATAAAACATTTCAACATTTTGTAGGTTACACTGTGTTGTTCAAATCTCTTAATAAATTTAACCTTATTTTTCTTATGTATTTTGCTATATTAAATATGTACCACAAGCAAGTATAAACCTAGAGAAAATTCATGCCAATAGGAAATAATGTGCAGTGTAAAAGAGTCTTCGTGGACACCGGGTAGCATTTACCATTCCGCAATTGGTTGCGCACTCGACATCACATTGTATCAGACATGGCGATAATGTTAATTCACTCGTCTTCGGACACTCCATTTCCATTTCGGGCCAACTTTTTGTCTATGTTGAATCGACAACTGCAGGTGTGCAAACTTTACGTCAAATATTATATACATGTATGTAAACATGTTTGTAGTGTCTCTGAGTCATTGACATTGATGGCATAAATAATAACTAAGGTGGAAATAAGTTGTGCTATGATGTGGACATTTACATCAAAACAGCTCAGAAATTGACAAATGAAGAAACGTATTTAGTGGAAGTGTTATGATATTGCCACACATTCATTAAGATATGTACAGGGTTGTTTGATTTAAATCGTTTGATTTAAACCATTGATTTAAATCATGATTTAAATCACTCCAAAAAAATCATTGATTTATGATTTTTTTTATTTCGGATTTTTTTAATCGCTGATTTATATGAATTTAACACAAATAGTTGTTTACACCCATCGAGATCAACAACGTTTTGTATTTTTTTAATACAAAAGCACAATGTGCGCAAACTTGTGTAGTTGTATGGTCACCAGATAGCCTGATAGTCAAATATTTTATGACATTGTGTATGTTTGAGCTATTCCCTTTCTGAATGCAGTGACGCCACACAAACTTGTCTTCAAGAGAAAGTATCTTTTCAAGTCAGAAGCCCTCAGTTAAAGTTCACTTAGAGCTTGTGCTAGTTGTTACCAATTCAGTATGTTGACTCAAGTGAGACAGTTTTGGCGACAATTGTTTAATACTGTACCAGTTTGCAGTCTGGTTGGATACCCATAGAGTATACAGAGCCCTGGACAGGTGCTAATCCACCCTCTCAGCAAACAATAATTATCATTGCTACAGCCACAAACACACAGCATGCTTTCCTTTCCAAGACAGATTATGCAACTACAGGGGGTTAGGCCTTGTGGACATTGCCTAATGTCTTTATATAAGCAAAAATCAAGTACCCTCTGTTAAGACAAGTACCCAAATCGATTTGAATAGAACACGTTTGAAAGAGTTTATAAATATAAACATCTATATATCAATGTATATATACCAGATTTAAAAAAAAATATATATAAATAAAATAAATAAATAAATAAAAATTCGATTTTTTTATTTAAAAAAAAATCATGATTTTTCAACCCTGGATATGTAACTAAATACTGTTATGTGGGGAGCGGTGATTTTATCCTAGTTGTCATTTAGGTGGGGGGATTATGTCCAAATACCCTGCTATGCACACCATGAAGACAGACCAGGCTGACGAAGAACCTGTGGAAATGCCCCCTTGTTACCGTCCTGCTCAAGGGATAAAGTGAATGTCATAGTTAAAATAAAATAAATAAATTTAAAAAATCCGATTTTTTTATAAAAAAAAATCATGATTTTTCAACCCTGGATATGTAACTAAATACTGTTATGTGGGGAGCGGTGATTTTATCCTAGTTGCCATTTAGGTGGGGGGATTATGTCAAAATACCCTGCTATGCACACCATGAAGACAGACCAGGCTGACGAAGACCCTGTGGAAATGCCCCCCTGTTACCGTCCTGCTCAAGATATAAAGTGAATGTCATAGTTAACTAGCATGCATCCCATACAAAGGGAGCGCCAACAATGGGGGCTAAGTATGATAATACATGTGATTGTATTGTTTATAAACATGGTTAGCATATCATCATTTAGTGTAAACATTTAAAGATTAACTAGTTCATACCGATTTGTGTGAAAACGCCATGTGTTACAGTTAAAAGGTCTTACAAATGAACTGGCCTAGTTAAATGTAATACTATTAGTATATTACTCTCTGTAACCATATTAGGTTATGCACAGGCCAGGCTTTTAGAAACAGTCAAATTGCTTTAATGAAGAGTCTTACTATTGTTACTTACTAAAGCTGATTTTGATCATACTAATTAATTATTCATAAATAATTATGCCGTTTCAGGGATCGGTAATCGTGGTGAACATTGTATAAACATAACCATAACGAATGGAGCGCAGAAGCGCGGCGGTTAAAACATCGAACTCACAATCGAGAGAACTGGACTTTGAATCAACCTGGTGCCATTTCTAAGCATGGGCAATCTGCTAACTCCACTTTGTTGTAGTTCTCACAAGACCAGGTTATACAGACTCGGTATAACTTGTCTTGATCTGAAAGCGCGTAATATTCTTAGCCAAATTTGTGGGACATAAATCTGGCTTTAGCTCTAAAAAAAGGTTGTTTGTAGTATATCATATAAAACATGCCTTTATTGCTTAACTAGTGCTGTAGTGCCAGTGGTGCAGCACCAGTTCCAAATCACTGGAGCAAGTGGTATCATTGCCGTTTGTAGGGAGTCTTGACCTATCTAAGTTGTCTTGATGCAAATTCTCCAAAGGTTTAATAGCCGATCACAGCATCACCGCACCGATATACCAACAATTACGTACAATTGCTCACAACTAGATGCAACTTTCAACTATTGTCCAAAGTTACATAATACAAGGGCAAGGCGTCGCTAGACGTTACGATAACTGCCGTATTTGTATTAAAGAGATGGAGTTTTGTCCAGAGGGGTTATGTCCGGAAGGGTTTTTGTCCAGTGTGTGTATGCCAGGAAGGAGTTTTGTCCGGAGGCGGTCATGTCTCAAGGGGTTCATGTTTGAGTTGGTTATGTCCTGGATTCGTTTTTTATAGATTGAGACACCAACTGTCCAGCACGGAGCCTCTGTTTGGCTCTGACTCAGTCACTGCGAGTCCACGACAGTTTTTTCATTTCCAATATGTGGGGAATTTTATTTCAGTGGTGTAGTTAGTTTCTCATCCGAATGACACAGTGTCAGTGGGATGAACCAAATAGCCCAAGTTTCGAAACGGCAACAGGGTCCATATTCTCGACCGACTTACGAAATCGTAACTCAATTTTTTCGCAAATATGGCGGCGAAATATCGTAGCTTTGCGAAATTTTCGTAAGTGTTAGGCGTACGTTTTTTCGTAAAGTTACGACAACGCAAGCCAAGACGTCGCGTAAATTTTTCGTAAGTTCTGTGCTCTGTATTCAGACGGCGATTTAGCCGCAACCGAGTGTTACAACGTCGTGAAAATGTATTTATGGGTCTCGACGACATCCAGGTATGTATAAATTAAACATTTTGTCAAGTTTTACTGTATGTTTTACTTGCATCTGCCGTGTTTTGAAAACGGCACCCAGGACCAAGCCTTACCAATGCATAGCCATAGCATCGCAACAAATAATGAAAAAATGTCAACAAACGGGACCGATTATTAATTGACTGCGTTGATTTATAAACACACGCACGCACGTACGCACGCACGTACGCACGCACGTACGCACGCACGCACACACACACACACACACACACACACACACACACACACACACACACACACACACACACACACACACACACACACACACACCTCTGATCTTAATATTATGTGGGATTTTCTAGACCCGTTGACGTTGTTCAGAAATGCCTCGACGCGCTTGCTTGCTTACGCCGAGTGAGTTCCTCGAATCACAATGGTCCACCACATGTTCTATATTTCATTGCAGTCTTAATTTAACCTAGCGGCAATTATGTGGGTCCATTGGATTGAATACTGCTGTCGGCCAATAGGCTGAACCGCTGAATAGACCACTATGCCACGCTCTGTTAGTTCACCGGTACCAGCATTTATACTTCCCGATTGCCTGTTCAACGTTATTTGCAGAAACGTGCCACACGATTGACAATCGCGGTTTTTGAAAGAACAATTAAGTTGGTTTGAGGACAAAATGGAGAAATCGATTTTACATGTCAGCGTATTGTTGGTCGTCTTGTGTGTGGCAGACGGACAAAGTACGACGCCAGAAGACTCGCACTGCTCATACACGTTCAAGCTGCCGGCGGGTGACTGTGGGCTAACGCCCGTGGAAGATCAACTATTGAAAAGTTCGGTTATCGCTTTGCAGGCCCAAGTCAAGTTTCTGGCTGCGAAGCAGAACGAAGACACCGTAAGACTGCGAGAGGAAAATGCACAGCAAAACGAGGACATCCGTAAATTAACAGACGAGAATGCAAATCTGCGAATGAAAATTGCGACCATTGAAGCAGGTAAGACCGAGATAAATACTTTGCTTTGACCCACTGTTCACTATGTACGCTCACTAAGTGCAACTGACCTATTTATACAATGCTCTCTATATGTATTACAAATAGTTCATGTTCGCCCATCAAACCGCCTGCATCCTCAGCATATTGAGACTAGGTGGAAAGAAGGAAGCATAATAAATCATACAATAGGAAGACCATAAGGCCATTACGACAGGTGAAATGTCCCAGTTCGACACACTAGTCGGGTCAGACGAAGCACCCAGATAAGTCGTGGGCATGCATCAATGAACACATGCTCATTCATGTACGCTACGTTGCGTTCGAATGCGCTCGTTCTTATCTTGGATACGAGTTCACGACGTGTAAATAGAGGTCACAACCCCCGTCAACTCATAATAACGAGTCGCTAGCTGGGGCTCCTTTTTACTATTCTCGACTGGTCGTTACGAGTTGACCGGGGTCGTTAACTTTATTTACATGTCTTGAACTGATAATCACGAGCGAACTCGAACGCAGCATCGGAAACGATCGCATACGATTTATCATATCCCGAACATTTATTGTTGTTCGTGTCAAAGAAAGCTGCAATTACAGTAGTTTCCAACACGATCATCGAAACCATTGGGACACTTGGTATCCTGCAGATAGCGCACAGCGACCGTGAAACTTTTTTTTCGTCGGGAAGGTGGCAGTGCTTAGTGGTCGCACTCACACCTCTGACGTTGAACAAACCTACGACCAGGACGGATGGATCGATCGTCTTCAAAGATTGTGTCGAGGGCATCCTACTGTACGTTTCAGAAGCATGGCCGGTAAATTAATGTTACACGCAGCTTATGGGGTACGTGCTTGATATCAGATGGCTGAAGAAGACGACTGCAATTCGCTGATTATTCACAATCTCCAAGCTGCCGGCAGCAGCAAAGAGGGCTTGTAACGAGCTAACGATTATCTGGAAAAATTACCTAAAGAATTATCGTCCCATCTCCAATCTCAGTTTTTTCAAAAGTACTGGAAAAAGTAGTTGCTAATCGTCTTCGTGAACATATTTATAAACATCACTTATACAGTCTGCATATGAAAAATTCAACTCTACCAAAACAGTCATTCTCATAATACACAATGATATAGTTGACAACATGGACAATGGTAAAGGCACTGCACTCATTTTACTAGATCTCACAGCTGCTTTCGATACGATTGGTCGTTTAATCCTTTTTCAACGCCTTCATCGACATTTTGGCATTTCTGGCACAGCTTTATGGTGGTTCAAATGATATTTTTTTCAGACAGATACCAAAACATTAACATATCTGGTACACTATCTTGCCCACAATACCTTCCATTCGGAGTGCCGCAAGGATCCGTCCTTGGCCCTGTTCTGCTTAGCTTATATACTACTTCTCTCAGCCAAGTCATTACTAATCATAATCTCGGTCATCACCTGTATGCTGATGACACACAAGTTTACATATCACTTTCAAAATCAAATGCGCAAGAATATGTTTCGACTGTAACTGATTGTCTTACTGATATATTGTTTTGAATGGAATCAAGTAAGCTAAAGCTTAATCCAGATAAAACATACTGTTCGTAATCTCGGTGTTTTCTTTGATAGTGACTTCAACTTTCGCCGGAATATTTCTCAAGTATGTAAATCATGTTTCTATCATATACGTGATCTCTGTCGTATTCGGCGCCACATATATGTAGCTACTGCTAAAATAATATCAACGGCATTAATTAGTAGCCGCTTTTATTATTGCAATTCACTACTACATAACATTGCTAAAAAGAAATTTGACTAAACGAGTACAAAATTGTCTGGCACGTGTGGCACTCAGGGCGCCTCGGTTTTCATCATCACTATCACTACTTAAACAGTTACACTGGTTTCCTATTACTTATCAACTTAATTTTAAGCTGTCCACTTTTACATATCGTGCTCTATCTACACAACAACCATCTTGGGCAAACGTGCTTTTTCTGTCACTCGCCTAGGGTTTGAAATGAACTCCCCATCACTTTGAAAACATCTGAACCTATAGCTATCTTCCGAAAAAACTTCAAGATATATTTATTCCATATTGCATTTCCACCACAAATCTTCGGTTGTCCATCGTTCTGATACTGACTTTTGCCCGTCCATGTTCACGATTACCCTTAATGATTATGTTGTATTGCGCATCTGAGCTCAGATTCCTGAGAATATAGGCGCCATAGAAGTTAATAATAATAATTATTATTGTTATTATCGCAGTGGTGCAACTAGGCAGGGCACGCAATAGGCGGCTGAGAAAACGATAGCAGTCCATTGTCCATTAATGTTTTCGACATAGAAAATTCTAGTTACGACGAGGCACCGATGAGTCTTTGAAAAGATTCGTAATCACCAGCTTCATGTAATACGGCTGCTCTGATAGAAATGGCGTTGAAGTCATTATATACCTTTGTTGTTTGTGTGGTTTATAATGCCAGAGGCCACAATTGTGCTGCCATCCGGTTTGCAGTACGACGACGATGGTAGTTCAGTGACAGGCGATGAAGTATGAAGCATAGCGATCTCATGGACCGGATGCTATGCAATATAAGAAGATACCTATACATTTCTCCTGTCATTGCAGGTGCTGTCGGGGGGAGCAACCGATCAGCTGTCAACCTGAAGCAGTGTTCAAAGCGGGGGTTGAATTATAAACGTGAATACGGTCTTGTTTTCGTGAGTATGTTTTATGTTTATGACATTGGAGAAAAAAAAACAATACCAGCTGCAGATGCAATGTCAATGCAACAAAAATAAATGTCTCTAAAGGTTTTCTCCGCAATAGCAGAATAATCTTTGGATGCGATTTCCCATTCACACCTCTTCCAATTTCATGATCGATGTTTTCCACCCTGGCTTCGTCCTCTCTTTTATGTCGTCCCTCCATTTTCTTTCAGGCCTTCTTCTCGTTCGATTACCTTCCATCATCTCTTCGAAGATCGGTTTGACCGCTTCCTGCAGTTTCAAGAGATCGCTTTCTTCGTCTGTTTTACAAAGCCAAACAACGATTTGCATCTGACCCAGTGGCGTATCTAGTTAACGCAAAAAGGAGGCCAAAAAGGAGAGAGCTCAGTCACTAAGTCACTACCATGTAGTGGTGCAGCAGGTCACATGCAAAAAAACGCACGCTACTTAGGCTAATTGGGCATGGCGCAAACCCCCCCCCACCAATACTCCATTGATCTATCGATTATATGATCGCTGACGTATGCGTATCGGAATTAATAATGTACATTGCTGTCTAACTTGAATTAAACACCAATGCCACATTGAACCCTCTCTGTCCTCCCGGAGGCTGCACGCCTTCAACCTGCTCTATTCACTGCTGTCAAGAGCGATATAACTTCTTATCTGGTCACTCCGCCTCTTCCGTGGCCTTCCTCTTTTCCGATGTTCCTTTGAATTGTGCTTCAATACGTGACTAACAGTGCTATCTCTTGGCTTATGGAGTCTTTTGTGTTGATGACAACTGTGATGAGAGATTAATAATAACATAATAAAATGTCCAACATATGACATATAGATGTCCTATGACAGAATATGTTTATTATCATTGCACCGATATATCAATGCTGATGTCCCTTTCCTTTTTTGTCACAGTCGTGTGATTTTGTCAAGAAGCAGGATGACACTGTGTTGCGAGTCGTGTGGAACGGTGACTTGCGATTAATAGATACCGGCCCAAAGGTCGCCTCAACTCGCCGCTGGTTCTTCACCATCAACGGACAGGAGTGCAGTGAACCGAGGACCATCGACACACAGCTATCCACCCAGGCTAAAGGCATCAACGTACACAGGCCGGCATATGGTGGGTGGGCATACTGCGGTGTCGTACACATTCTTCACTTACAACATTGCTTCACTTACAACATTCAGACCAATGAAAGTGCTTAGTGTATCCCCTTATTAGTATCAGTAGCAGTAGCAGTAGCAGTATCAATAGCAATAGCAGTAGCAATAGCAGTAGTAGTAGTAGTAGTAGTAGTAGTAGTAGTAGCAGTAATAGTAGCAGTAACATTATTATTAAATGTCTGGTTCAATCTTGATTCTACCAGTCGTGACTGCCAGCTTGCGCAAACTGCAGACTCTAACTTTCGCTCGCACCCTTTCTTCGATAGTTCGATGTAATTCCCGCCATTCTGTTCTCGATCCGTACAGGATAATTATGCATGTACAGAAAGGTGCTGTTGCACGCACGCACGCGCACTCTCACACACACATCACACTGTAGTTGTCACTTCAGCGAAAAATATTATTTGTTTCAGTGGAGGGCTACTGTCGAGGCATAGTTGCCGGCGATGTGAACGTCGGCTGGAACGTGGGCGATATGGTGGATGGAATGGGGCGGGATCAGAAAGATTACAATGTCGGCGACAGCTACACCGGGTGGGTGGCAACGGTCCGCATTATAGTCGAGGAAGTTGGAGTAGAAGACGCATATACCGTCATTGTCTAGATGTAGGTCAGTAGACAATAAATGGATTCACGTTGCACCAGTAGATACATGCGTGCCAAACGTATGGACAAAGTACTGAATCAACCAATTGCTTACTTTCACAAATGAAATCATTAGAGTAGAACGTTGGAGTAGAGTAGAAGTTGTTTAGAAATCAACAATGAACTTTTGTGTTAGTGGCAACACTATTGTAGGGTGCTTATACATAAATTATTGTCACATTAGTTGTTTAAATTAACGCAGTTTAGACACATTTACCCAACAGTAAATAATGTCAAATCACTTAAGAAAAAAATGCTTGGAATATTGGCAATGGTCATATTGATACGAGGTAATTAATGATCAGTACTAAAGAAATTTAGGAATAAACAGTTTTAATATCATTATCAAGAGAAACGATAAATAGTTATTGGAAACTAATTGAAATTCGGACTGTTTTTGAACTTATTTTGTGAATATGACATTATGCCCATGACAATATCTTTCAAAGTATACACCTAGTTGTGGAAATCAATGATGAACAGCATCAATTGGTTGTATTATGTTGTGTCTCTATATCTTTTTTTGGGTTTTGCTTTACCAATAAAGACAGTGTCTTCCACATGTGTAATATTGATCAGTTTCAACGTTATTGAGATGTTATTGCATTATCTATGCATTGTCGATCAAAGTGTTGGGTGTTGCCCGAAAATATTGAGAGGCATTGACGGTGAGAGGAAAGGTACAAAGAATGGTACACAGAACGGTATAAAGAACAGAACAAAGAACGGTACGAATAAATAAAGACACACACACACGAAACAACAACATGAAGCAAATCAGTAAACATATAGAAACAAACAAAAACCACCAACGATTCACGCAGCAACGTTTAACCGAACCTTTCAACGAAACAGTTTCACCATGTAGTCCCAATCTGCAGGGCCCTTTCTATTGCAGTGTAGAGGCCGCAGTTAATTTTGCAACCGGTGACTTTTTAGGAAATATCCTGGGCACGTTGGAACTATGGTCAATGATTGTCTTTAAACGTTCAGAGCATAGAAATATCAATTAACATGATACACCTATTCGTCTCCCTCTTGGGCACTTGTGGGGTGGGGGCCACATCAGCTCCGGCCTCTCGACGAATCGGCTCCATCTATCTCGATCTGCTGCCATTCTCTCCCACTCTCAGCTGTTCACCTCTGTTCTTTCAAGATCTTCCTTAACACTGTCCCCCAGCTTTATTTCGGTCTCCCTCTTCTCCTTCTACCTCTATATTATCTGTATGAGCCATGCCTTCAGCTCCCCACTACCTTCGTCCTTGCGTGTTTCTTCGTTTTGATCTCTTCTCTTAATTCAATACCATCTTCCTTATGTCCTTCTCCTTTAATCTACATATTCTCCGAACCAAGTTCTTCCACGCTGCTTGTACCTTCTTCCCTGTATCTCTGTCAGTCAAAGTGTTCCGAAATCATCAGCCGGGTGTTCAACTTTCCGTCCCATTTAATACCTTCTGCCCTGCTTCATGATGTCTCTCCTGCTTGCAACATCACATATGCCTCCTTGCTATTTCCTCCATCCTCACACACTGTTCCGCACAAGTACACGAAGCTGTCTACTTGCTTAGTTTTGTATATATGACATAATGTTTTCGTTTTTTGTAAACGTACCCAATACAAAGGTACAACGAGCAATTGTGCAATGACGTAATTTAAAAGCTCTAACGAAGTAATACAGAAAACATCAACTTTACTCGATCATTCAACGCTAATGTGCTCTAAACATTAAAACATCACAGACAATCGAAACTTTTCGGGAGCCTCTCTGAATATGTTCATCGCGAAACAGCCACGCCACCTAGCCTAGTGAGTATGCATAAAAAGGAGCATGTAATGTAATTGCAGCAAAGTGATGCAGTGATTGAACTTTATATGAAATACGTTTTATGATAACTTCACGCTACAAAAATCATGTACAACTGTCGGTTGGTTTCACAAAACGTTCAGTGGACGTTTGGCGTAGATCACGTAAAAATGGCATAACGCATAACGGTGCTAACAAGTGTATCTAACTGTTCTCAGTTACGTCATTTACGTCAAACGTACACATTGGTTCCTTCGACGTAATGCCCCACCACGGGAATTTAAAAAAAAATTTTAATGTTCGAAACATCAGCATAGATTCCCAGGCACGTCTACAAAATCCTCACATATGAAACTGACGGAGATATGAGGGAACATAAAGAGACAGACAAACATACAGACTACTTTATATTAAAGATACTACTAAAATGCCCGTCCACAGGACGGGGTAACTTGGTAGTTCATACGCGACAGTCATGATAGCAATGCTTACCATATGCCTCATGCCAATTTGCCATCAATACGCTAAAGATTGTTTAAGCTTAATTAAGGAAACGTCAAATGTATGGACAAAAGTCTGCGTGCTCAGAATGTCGAGGAACAGAAGCTCAGAACCCAATCACTTCCAACCATCCGGAAAACACAACAGAGATCATCTTCACTTATTGCATGGCCTTTGGTGCTCATCGGGGCACCTTCTTTAATGATCTAACAATCTGTCTCCGCCTTCTGTCTCCATCTGCTGGTTCCTTGCTGCCACTCCAGTTTTATGGAAGTCAAGTCATGTCCATCCATTATATAGTCTGTCCAATTATTTTCCGGTGTGCCTCCCATTCTCTTGCCTCTCTATGTGCATTGAAGTAGGACTGTTTCTATACCAGTGGACCTCGTGACATGGTCATGCCATCGCAGATAGTGTTTTCCTACTACATACAGGATATCTTCGTGTCGCCCGATGATTTGGCTGAGTATATTCTGACTTCCTCGCTACCTGTATGACGTGTGCAATGTACATACGTATATACTGATTTTCATGGCGGTGTTGTTGTCGTTCCATATTGATTTCAGTGTGGCCAACGCGGATGATGTTTGCGCAACTAATGAAATAACTTCAGTACAGCCTGATCATGCATAACGTTATACATGGAATATTGTCATGATTGTTATTGTTTGATTAAGGTCCGTTACCAATATATGTTATATATGGAGTGAGCCGTCGAACGACGGATCTCGTCCCGAGTCAGTTATGTTTTTCTGGTGAATGGTGAATAGGTGGTCGCACTTCACTGCGGAGGTTGACCATTCTTCCGCTGTGTTCTTCCGTCTTTGATTATTTGTAGTCGTTTCTGCTTGAAGTCCTGTAGACCGGTGTGACAATTGTGACGCCAGAGAGGGCGATTTGTTGCTGTCGTTTCCCATGTGTTAAGAGGGATAGAGCACACATCTTCAGTGTTGATTTTAGTACATATTTGTATCTTTTTCTTTGACCGCCCCTTGTTCGGCAACCGGTTTTCAGTTGGCCATAGAACAGCGCCTTGGGCATGTGGTCATCTGTCATACGGACCAGGTGACCAGACCAATGGTCTGGTCACCGATTCCACATGTTCCGCATCGTTCTAGTACTCCAGTGTTTGGCACCATATCTTGCCATTTGATGTCTGCTATCTGTCGTAGGCAGCGCACGTGAAACTGATTTAGTCATCTGATATGTCGTCGGTATGGGGTCCATGTCTCACATCCGTAAAGCAGGGTTGTAAATTCGACGGCACAACACACGTCGATTTTCGTGCTCAGGCACAGGCCATATTTATACTAGAGGCGCTTGGTTAGTCTGCCGAAAGAAGCACTTGCCTTACCAATAATGATAGTTCAAGCAACAGCACAATACGGTCCTCTTTTTGTCCACTATTACCTATTTAACTTACCATTTATTACAAAAGCTTTAATATTTGAAAGTAAGTAAGTCAGTATTAATCTATAAAATCACACTTTTTTGGAAAGACCACAATGATTAATACATCTAGTTTACATTCGTTACATGTCTGCATTGATTCGTAGTTCACAGGTAGAACATAGGTGTGTGCAACTAATAATACATCAAATGTCCATGCTTGTTGTTCATTTGATATATGTAGGCCTAATTATGCATGTAGTGAAGCCATTGGGAGTTCTTCTCTCTACTCATATATCCTTGACTCTGCGTCATGACACAATGAAGACACACGTCTGCCTATGTGCCTACCCACACGGTATGCATCCTCCCAAGGATTCATAATGCTACCCAAAAGGGTTATTGATGTGACAGACACCTGTTTGAGAAGTGCAACGAATTCAACAGCCAAACAGATTGGCAATTTATAAACTGTCTGCCAGCGCAGCAAGTTGGCATACTTTTCGCGCGCCACAATAGCTATTAAAAGTTTTAAATCAGAGAGGTAATTTATTGCTTTATGCTTTATAAGAACACTAACAAATATTCCATAGTATGCTATGCATAATAAGGCTGTGCTGAAGTTCTTTCATTAGTTACGCAAACTTTAACCGCGCTGTCCTGACTGAAATCAATACGGAAGGACAACAACATCACCCTGAAAACCAATATATACGTATGTTGCTGCCCTGGTTACATCGTATTCAATATATTGATACGTTTGCGTGATTAGAACTCTAATAGCAGCGTTTACAGGAAGAATGTAATCGATGGACTTGATGCCTTAAATATTGCCTTCCATGAGAAGGGAATGGCAGCAAGACACCGGCAAACGTGGAGACAGTTTGCCAGATCATTAAAGAAGGTGCCCCCATGAACACCAAAGGCCATGGAAAAGTGAAGATCAACCATGTGAATCGTATTCAATCTTGTTTTGTGTTTTCCGGATGGTTGGAAGTGATCTGCTTGCAGCAGAAATCTGCATGCGACATGTTGTCCATTATAGACTTCTCTAGTTAATGGTGTGAAGAGGCAAATACTGTGTCGCTGTTGAACTTTGTCATTCTTGATGTATGATTATAAATATTTACAAATAGTTTGTCTGTATTCAGCCCATGGCGCGTATGAGTTTGACGCTTGGTAATAGGTGCCTTACATGTAATCGTATTATTTATGGTTTTATAGTCGCTCCCTGTGCGTGTTGCCGACCGGCTTCTTTTATAAATCAACTAACTAATAAATTTACTCCAGTCCTGCGGTGTGGGTGATTGTAAGCACCAAGTGTAGTGAAACCCATTAAGTTGATTGAATATTGCAATTCACCATTTCTATAATGTGTGATAAAACATTTGTAATATTGTTCGCATTTTAGTCGAACATAAAACATGCATTTGGGAAATCTAACTAATGTTATCCAATTGTAAATGTTTTCTATTAAAATGTCAATTAAAACCAAAGTTGATGTTTTATGTACTACTGCCTTATATCTTTTAAATTATGGAAATGAACAGTCGGTCGTAGTAGCTTTGTTTTGGGAGCGTTTACAAACATGAAAACTATATGCCAAGTACACAAAGCTAATCAAGTGGACAGCTTTGTGTACTTGGGCGGCACAGTGTGTGAACATGAAAACTATATGCCAAGTACACAAAGCTAATCAAGTGGACAGCTTTGTGTACTTGGGCGGCACAGTGTGTGAACATGGAGGAAGTAGCAAGGAGGCACATATGATGTTGCAAGCCGGAGAAACATCATGGTAGAAGGAAGAAGGTATTATGTGGAACCGAAAGTTGACGAAACAGCTAAAGGGAAAGTGTAGGAAACCCGCGTGGTACCAGCTTGTGGGTTTTTGAACACTTGCACTGACAAAGGGACAAGAGGAGAAACTACAGGTAGCAGATTATAACTGGGTTCGGAGAATATGTAGAGTGAAACGTGAAGACAGAAGGACGATGGGGAGGAATTAAGAGAAGAGATTAGAATGAAGAAACACCGGAGGATGAAGATAGTGAGGAACAGACTGCGAAGTGCATGGCATGTACAGATAATGAGTGAGGAGAGATTGCCAAGGAAGCACGGAAACATAAAGGTGGAGGTAGAAGGAAAAGAGGAAAACCGAAATTAAGCTGGATGGACAGTGTTAACAGATATCTCAAATGGGCAGAGTTGAACAGTTGAGAGTGGGAGAGAATGGCAGCAGATCGCGCTAGATAGAGCCGATTCGTCGAGAGGGCGGAACAGATTAAGTGATGTGCCCCACCATACAAGTGTCGAAGGGGAAAAAATCGTCTTAAAATAATCGATACATTTCCCACAAAAAAACAGCTGTGGTCATGATGGCATTTCTTTGAAACAAAATACATAAAATGCCTTATAATTGAACCTCTACCATTAAGTGTACAACAAATTTAAAAAACAGGAAGTTTTCCAGAGAAACTAAAAGTTGCGAAAGTTATTCCAATTTTTAAAAATTATGATGATACATTGTTCAGTAACTATAGACCTATATAATTTTCACCAGCAATTTCCAAAGTTATCGAAAAAGTAATGAATCATCAAATTTAGTCGTTCTTTACTGAACATAGAACACAGAATATGGTGTTTTCGAAGTACTGGATAGAACAATAGCGGCGCTGGATTCAAATGAAATACCAATAAATATATTTCTAGATTTATCCAAAGCGTCTGAATACTTTAGATCACTACATTTTATTAAGCAAATTAAATCACTACGGAATAAATGGCACAGCTATGAACTTAATGAAAGCTATTTGAGTAATATAAACCAATATGTAGTGTTTAATGA